>LBNU01004852.1:11232-28699 GCA_014162995.1 Artemisia annua
ATATATATATATATATATATATATATATATATATATATATATATATATATTTCACTTCTATATATTTTTTTCTTTTCTCAACCAAATTATAACAAACATAAAGCGTGCACTCTTCATACTCATCGTAATTGGTATACTACCATACCTTTTTTCTTATATATATTTCAATTCTCATATTCCCGACTAAGCAACATATATTTGGTTATTTTCTTGGTGGATAAATAGAAACGACAATTTCAAGGCTCAGAAGGGTGTATCTAATGGATAATAGCACTAAAAGTGAGTGCTAAAGGGGTTACATTTTGATTAGAAAACGGTTGGCTTATATATGGTGTAATTCCTAATTTTGCCTGTTATCATATAAAAATACTTATATCACACGAATGTGATCTCACTGCGGTCTCATAATGATTTCAAATACAAGTTCTAGAATCACATAAATTATCGGCACACTCATAAACAAATAAATCAAGCATAAAAGGTATATGCCGATATAGGCTCGAAATCCTCACATTTATAGTGGTAATGGTCATAAAATGTGCAAATAATGTCATTAATCCCGATTCAGACTTCTTATGATTGTTTTGGATACGTTTTTTTATAAAATTCTTTAGTTTTTTCAAATTTTACTTCCTTTTATATACCCCCGTAATCAGCATACATCACTAAAATGTGCGTCGGTCTTTAATTATAACCACCGCGTTCTTTTGCCAAAAGCGGCGATTTTCTTAAATTTTTGTCTTAACAGTTTAAAATTTTTCATATACTAGCATAAATTTTGTCTTTATTTTTCAAGTTATCTTCCCTCCATACTTAAATTAAGCATTGTCCCTAATGCTTTAGAATTAAAAACGAAGTATAACGGAAAAAATAAAGGATAACAGTACTTCCCGGGTATGCTTTGTTATTCCCCGAGAATTCTCCACGTACTTGTCCATCTTTTGGACCATATGTTCATTCCCTGCATTCATACATCATTCAACAAACAATTTCCACAAAATGGTAGATTGCCCTTGGCAACTACGTTAGCATTATATAGCATATATATTAGTTAAAATGTTTAAATTGTTCAAATGGCAACCATGTGCTTACGTGGTGGTGGTGGTGCAAGTGTTCAAATTCTTTATGTGGGTACCAATAGAGGTACCCAAGTTACAGACCATTGAATTTGTTTTAGAACATTGTTTGAAATTGTTTTGAAACAAGACCAACATACTGGTCATCACATCCATCAGCAAACAAACAAGCCAGCCAACCAAACAAACAACCCCGCCATACTAACCAGCTAAGTACGGCGGTCTTCATTCCTGACCTTCACCATATGTTTACTGGTTCAATCTCCATCACCTCTGGTAAATCCCTAAGCTTTCCAGTCCCAGCATCTTTCAAGTACCCAAAGTTCCTCATTTCAACAGGCTTACACAACACTTGCCCTCCAAACAACTTCATTTGCTCTTCATTAAACAATCCCAAGCTTTTTGTAATCCTAGTCACTAAATGTCCACAGCAAATCCTAGTACCACCAGCAGTCACAGCCCCCTCACTCAAATGTTGTGCAATTAACCAAGTCAAATTCAGGCTGGACAAATGATGATTCCTGACAAACACATATAGTATCCATAAATCCATCTCCAAAACATACTGCTCATAGTGTGCTCTATGAAAAATTGACTTCACCATCACTTTGTGAAGTACTTGCAACAATGGGTTCCTTATCTTCCAAACTCTCTTCTTTCCATAGACTCTCACATCCTCTCCACTGATTTCTTTCCAGAATTCATCTACATCAAAACTACCAATCATTCTTTCTCCTTCCAAAACCAGTCTATCAAAATTTACATCCCCCATCTCTTTGTCCGAATGTATCCCTAACAACTTACTAAACTCCAACAATGTTACTGATCTTTCAACTCCTCCTAGCCTAAACTTCATAAACTTATCTATAACAATATCTCCATCAGATATCTCCTTCTTAACTGATAAAGAACTGAAAAAATTCCAAACACCATTCCATGTAAATTGGTTCCCTAAAATTTCTAAAGCTCTTTTCCACATCTCAGATGTGACTATCCTATGGCCATACACCACCCTCATAAGGAGCATATCCTCCAGGAACTCATTACAACCAAGTACTTTCATAATTCTCCAACTTATTATTCTAGGTGCATCAATTTCCCTGAAATAGATCTTGTTAAGTTTCTCATTTAAAGCTCTCTTTGTTGGTTTGCCTACTCCTCTCCATAAAAGGTTTGGGTGTTCTTCAGGTTGTCTCTTAGGTGTTTTAAGTGCTCCCCTGGTTCTTGAAGCAACATTAAAACTTCCTTCACCATCCATGTTCTACTCACACAATCACAAACAAGCAACTTTAGTTGTTAGAAAACATAGGTATCACAAATATAATCATTTAAGCAAGTTCCAAGTATATTGTGATCAAAATTTTCCTAGAAAAGCAGTGGTTTTAGAGATAAAACCGGCGATTACGTGACAAAATTTTCAAAATTATGAAAATGTTCGGCAGTTTTTATAAAAGATCCGCGGTTTTGGTCCTCAAGACCGGCGGTTTTTATGCTCTGCACACAAGTGCTCTGTTTCATATCCAAGAACCATTTTCACAACATCAAGGCATTAAAATTCTATCCTTCTCAGGCCTCTTAAATCTTATAAACATTCTCAAGTTCCCAATTAAGCATGTAATAACAACATATAGCAGTTTAAGCATCATATACTTAGAAATTCATGCATTCTTAGTCAAAATCTTTCCAAATATTGATAGCAACTTTTAAACATGTATTCTCCCTTCTAAACTTATAAGCAAACGTTTAATCAATAACATTATTACACTAACATAGGCAATTGTTCATATTAGGGCAAAGAAAAATCCTAAATCTTAGATGATCATAATTCTACAATTATTCAAGGGGAAAATTCAATTTTCATATAAGATAACACATAATCAGGCATAAAACATCCAAAATTAAGAATATCATAGCAAACCCTAAGTTTTTGATCATCAAAACCCTAAGAAAATTTTCAAAAGATTAACACTAGTGTAAACTTACCTTCATTGTGTTGAAATTGTGGTTTTGATCTTCAAAAATGATGGAAATTATTTTTAGATGGTTGGAAAAACCATCGGTTTTTTATGTGTATGTTTTTGAGTGTTTTTCTTTCTTAGCGCGTAATGTTAAAATGTTCAGTTTTTGAGTTATAAAGGCTTCCCTCGTTAAAAACTCGGCGTTCTTTATGAAAAGAGCGGCGACAATTTCTGCAATTTTTTCTTACAGCATGCTATGATCTTCTAGAAATTGATAAATAGCAAACTAACAATCAAAGCAATCATATAAACATTCACAAAGGTTGTTCATTCATCTTTTATCAGAGGCATACTCATCAAGCATAAGCTTGAGATACAACTTATTCAAATTTTGTAAATAACATAGAAATAAAAATTAAGAAAGGAGCATTGTTTCAACTCCATTTTTGGTGTTACTTTGGTGTTCAAGCAGTGAAATGCTCTGGTGACAATGTCACCCAGCTCGTAGGAACCAGATGGTTTCCTTTTAGTGTGCTTAGTCTCAAAACCTTTTTAAACCCATTACCAAATGGATCAACAATCTTTATGTTGACATGCCATTCCTATCTCCTTCCCCTTTAGTAATACCTCCTAAGTAATTTGGAGTCCAATCTGTGTTTCTAATTGACAATGGTAGTGCACCAAGTAGGGTAGTAATCTTCTTCCATACACAAACATTCTTAAATGGGTTTAGAAACTCTTGTTCAGCCAATGCTCTCTCCATGGGGTCCTCATAATCATAATACTTAGGACGAATAGGTCCATAGATAGGCTTACCATTCTCATCCCTTTTTGGTGTAAATTCCTCCTCATCTTCACTGTCACTATCATCCTCCTTACTCCTTTTAATCTTTGTAGTTTCAAAATGGTGGTGAACCACCCCATAAAAAGTTGTCAACCTTTTCTTTCTTGTATCAAGTATTGATCCCAAAGTGTGAATAAAACTCCTTCCAACAACAAGTGGGACATTCTTTTCAATAGGAACATCAAGTAGCAAAAAGTTGGCTAGGATGGTGTGTGTGCTAACTTGACATAAAACATCTAGCAATCTCCCCATTGTTTCATCCTGAGACATATCAAGCATCCTAATCTTATCAATCTTTGGTTTAACTTTCCCTCTTTCAAGCAACTCATAAATTTTGTAAGGCACCATATTGATGTTTGAACCTATATCAGCCAAGGCATAGTAAGTTAAGTCACCTTCCAAACGTATTGGAAACACAGAACATCCTGGATCATCAAGTTCCCTAAGTACTTTATGCCCTCTAACAACATGTGCAACAGCCTCTTCCTCATTCTCATCTTCCACTTCTCCATCTATCTTAAGTCTATCCATGAGAATACTATCTAGAATCTTTTTGTGCTTGTCTGCATGTTTCAAGGTCTCAATAATTGGTCTTTTCTCATTTAGCAACATTATCCTAGCATACACATCAGCTTCCATTTCATCCTTAGTAAGTTCTTCCCTAGTTATGGGTCGGTTTATGGTTAATGAAGGTCCTTCATCTCCATACTTCATTTTGTAAATTGGTTGGGGTTTGTTTTTCACTCTCCTACTTTTTCCCATCTTCCATACTAGCTNTAGCAACATTATCCTAGCATACACATCAGCTTCCATTTCATCCTTAGTAAGTTCTTCCCTAGTTATGGGTCGGTTTATGGTTAATGAAGGTCCTTCATCTCCATACTTCATTTTGTAAATTGGTTGGGGTTTGTTTTTCACTCTCCTACTTTTTCCCATCTTCCATACTAGCTCAGGTGCTTCTAGGGTAAGTGTATTTTCATTGTTTAAGAGTGGTGGTAAATCATCTTCATAATTTCCAGCAAGTAACTCATCTAAACCCTGCAAATCATTGTCTATCATAGTTGCATCAGGCCAAATGGTTAGTAAACCATTAGCGCAAAGTCCACAATACTTCTAGCCAATCTTAGGAAAGGTATCCCAAGAATTACATTAGGTTCCCATTCGTTTTCATTAGTATTAACATAGAATTCTACCAGGAACAACTCTTCTTTCAAACTTACTAAGAGTTTCTTAGTAACAACTACACTGCCATTTTCCTTTTTCTCAATTTGCACTCCCAACCTTTTACAAAACTCCTTGTGTAGCAAATTTTTATTGTAATCAAGGTCTGCAACTGCATCATAGGCATATAATTCATCCACAAAACAAGGTGTAAGAAATTTCAAACAACAATCTGGGGTGTCCATCTTTCCAAAAGTGTGTACTCTCTGCTCATTTTTTAACCCACTATCAACTGTGTCTGATTCAGAAACATTGTTTTCTCCAATACTCTCTGACTCATCAATCCATCCACAGCTATTCTCCAATTCAAACCTCTTTCCTAGCCTATTATTATGATCCATGGCTAACATAGCTAAAATGTGCACAAACATCAAATTAAACATTAGCAGGTTAGTCAAATAAGTTATAAGCTCATCATCATACTCCAATAACCTCATATAAATCATATAAGTCAAGATATGCATCTGTTTAATCATCATAGAAAAGAAACAAGCTTTCTGCAAAAATTTGTGCAGAAAAGTTCAGTGATTTTTCATAAAAGTACGGCGGTTACGTTATATTTTAGCCGTTTTATTTGAAATTTTCCAGAAGTACGGCGGGTTTAGGTAAAACACCGGCGTGTTTCTGGGTTTTAACAGTTCTTCATAAGAGATATAATCATTCATCAATTCAGATAGCAGTTGAAAACACATTGCAATTATCATCTCATTCATAATAGCAATCCAATATAGCATTTGCAAGCAAACAATTAAAAAGTAAAAGCAAAATATTTTTGTATTTTTTATTTTAATGTGCATTATATACTCATGCAATAATTCAGATAGTAAAAACAAGAGAAACAAAAGTTCTATGCTCTCAAAATCTGGAAAAAGCATTATACAAGATTGTTTTTGGGGTTTTGTGAAATCAAATACAACTATTCTTTTACTGTGTCATAAGTTCGACGGTTTTTATCTGTAAAACCGGCGCTCTTTTAATCTCAGAAACGAAATTTTCTAAAATTCTAGTAAGAATTCTTGGTATTTAAGTAAATTTTCTTTTGCAAAACTAACAATATGATTCAATCTAACCTCCCCGGCAGCGGCGCCAAAAACTTTGATGTGTTTCAAAATCTTTAAATTTATTAGACTAATTTCACCATTTCCTTAATACACAAAACACATGGGTAAAAGTATAACCCCCATTTATAGCAAAGATTTGAGGTAAGACGAGGTCGTCCCAAGAGAGGATGTTGTTTCTTATTGCTAGTTAAAGGTAACAAAATTAAATTCCAATGATTGTCACTTATCACTAAAACCATTTTTGTTGGATTTAAGATTTTTGAAATGTTTTTCCAATTAATATTAAAAGTATGTTAATTCAAGGCAAAGCACATGAGAATTATAAGAAGTAGCATCACAGAAGTTACATGGACAAAGAATAGAAGTAAAGCATGACGATTAATCATGTAAACTAATATATCTATCCTATGTAAAAGAATCTCCTTTCGGCCTTTGATTCTATATACACAGAATGCATAAAGTGTGGTCCAAGTATGAAGTATGAAACATGCATTTCCTCTAGTCAAGCCGTTAGACATGAGACTAGCCATTAAACATGTCATAGTCAAGGTCATCATTTGTTTTACTAAGCAATTCTCACAAGCATAGCAATGACTTGTTATAGACAGACAATTCATAATATAACCGACATGATTGAATCTTTCGACCTTTAAGCAATCACAATGATCAATCAAGACAAATGATAAGAGACTAAACAATGAATATCAAATGCAAATATCATAGATTCAATATTCATGATACAATTCTCATAACAATCATGGCAGAAGTGCCTCAAATAAACATATGGTTACTACTCAACACTTAACATAAAGTAAAACGTGTAAACAAGTATTTCTATCATAATAACGAGTTTATACCAAAAGTATTCGTGCTCCAAAGTGTTTCTGAAAGTATGGTTCTGACTTCTTAGCTAGTGGTTTTGGTGCAAACCACTACTAAACTGCTTCTAGTGATCAAAGTAAGATTATTTGTTGTGGTGTGTATAAAATTCCAAATTAGGCTCCTATTTATAGTGTAAGTGAAACCCTAACTCGTCCCTGTAAAGTTATGACAAGAAAATGATCGGTCTTGTCATTGTAGTAGCTCCTTAATGTAGAAACTATAACTGCCATGTGAAGTATGCCGCGCATTTGGTGTAAAACCGGCGAGCTTTATTTTGCGTAACCGGCGCTTATGTAGTATATAACCGGCGCACTTCATGTTTGACTCGTAGATATATAGTTGACCAAAGATGCCCGTAAGCGGCGCTCTTCCTTCTTATAAGCGGCGTGCTTTAGTCCACACTATGTCTTTTTCCTTTTATGTTCACAAAGTCATCCTTCTCGTGTGTTTCTCGTTACTTTCTCCAAACCTTTGTCCTGCAAATATATTTTTATATTAAGTACCAAAAGTCCTAATAATAAGGTTATTTATCCTATAATTCATATAATATCGGGGGTATAAATATGTATAATACGAGACTCATCAATCGTCTACAACATCAATCTCATCATCCAAATCAACATCAACATCAAACGCATCTCCTACAGGTAGTGGGTCAACAACTGGTGGGATTGGAACCTGACCGGTGGGGACTGGGGTAGACATTATACTCTAAAAAGAGTATCGGAAAAAGTATAAGAAATACTAGCCAAATTTTCGCGGAAAACAGTTTTTATATGCAAAGTGGAAAAGTCCAAAACAATCATACTATTAAAACATGAATATATAAAGTTTAAATAATTACCTGGAGCGCGAAGTGGCACGGAGGGCTGGCGGCTATCTGTTCCGGAAAAATTTTGACTACAGGAAAAAGTTTATAGTCGAGTACAAGCTCATTCTCTATAAACAATGGCTCTGATACCATTCTGTAACACCCCCAACTCGGATATGGCAGCTAAACATAGCCAGGGGTATTACTCAAAGGGTAAAGCAGTCACATACATAGTTAACGACCTCGTTACAAGACGGTTATGAAAAATTAAAACATATCATTCGATTTCACAAAACCATTCGGAGTGCAAGACTCCTTAAGAAAGTAGCAGCGGAAAGTAAATAAGGGTTGCAGCGGAAAGTAAATAAGGGTTGCAGCGGAAATAACAATGTTT
This sequence comes from Artemisia annua, assembly GCA_014162995.1. Taxonomy (NCBI): domain Eukaryota; kingdom Viridiplantae; phylum Streptophyta; class Magnoliopsida; order Asterales; family Asteraceae; genus Artemisia; species Artemisia annua. The sequence goes on from LBNU01004852.1 coordinate 19,480, forward strand.
TGCAGCGGAATTCAAAAGACACATAAAAAGGTTTTACGAATGATATGAAAGAAAGATAGTGGAAGATAGATAAGCCTCCATTAGTTCTAGCCACTCCAGGGTGCCCAAAAAGTATGCTTCAATAGCTAGTTACCTGAGATAAACATGCTTAAAAGTTAACACAAAGGTTGAGTGTAATCCATAAGTTTAGTAAATAAAGTTGAGCACAGGATTTTAATCTGGAAGATATAAGCAACAATTGCAAATACCGGGTAACCAACAATAAATATACATCCATGTGCATATAATATTGTAATATGATAATGCTAAGCTCATGACACGCAAAATGTTAACAAACACCAGTAACACTAGAATAAGTCGACAATAACCGGGGAATTTCATAATATAATAATGCCCCCGAGACCAGGTACATGCTAGATACCCGGTAAAATCAAATATAGTACACCACAAATTGCCTATCCAGCAAAAGGAGTGGGATGGTCAAATCATATAGGCCTATATCCCTATATTCGCGCTCACCTGCAGGTGATTAATGGTTCATGATCTGAGGGACTTGCATGGAAAGGTAAAGCTACTTAGCATATCAGTCAGGAAAGCATACCGATCAGGAATAGCATACAATAAACACTTGTGCTCAGAAAACATTTAAAAGCATGTATCTCACCCCATGGGTTTATAAACAATTAAAAAGTTAAAATAAGGCTATGAATCACACCTTAATAGCAGGAAACGAGATATAGCAACCAATCAAATAATGCGTCACAGTAAATGAACCTCAACACAACCTAATCAATTTAAATGGAATAACTCAGAAATAATACTCGAATACTCCAATAAATAATAGTTAAATAAAAGGTTTTAGTTCCAATGACGTTTGGAAGAAAAAATGTTTTTAAGTCTCGTGTGGAAGACAATAAAGATAGAAAAGAGAATAAGTCGACAAAACGAATGATTACTCGAGAAAGACGGGAGTGGAATAAAGAAAGAATAATATCGGACAAGAATAAGATAAGCAAACAAACAACAAACAAATAAACAAACAACAATGACTAGTTTCGGCTTTATCCCATTTTCCCAAAATAACGTTGAAAACAATTTGAGTTGAAAAGGTTTTTAAATATTTAGTAAATCTAAAACGGTTTTAAGTTTATAAAAGATTTTACGAAATTTCGGCATGACCTGCTCGTTTATACAGATTTTTTCCAAGTCAACGACTCTTGAATATCCTACTTTATCGCTAAATGTCACAAGTTTATTATATAATTGGACACATTATTCGCGTTAATATTAGTTGTTTAGTTTTATCGACTATTTCGTATTATTCGTACCAAAGGGTCCATAACGTCCAAATAACCAATACCGTAAATCCAATATGTCCAATCCTTGTCCATCACATATATCATCATATATATTCAAATCCAAGTCCAAGTGTTGCAACCTCTTAACTATTTACACTTTTATTATATTATCGTTTCGATATTGTTTATCCGTTTTTATTTAAATTTAAGCCAAAACCATCCCAAACATAAAAAATAAACCAACAATACGTAAATAAATTATGACAACTCGCCGTGACTCCCATGAGTCACGACTCAGACCACACCAAGCCGTCGAGGCTTTTTGGCCTCGGCAAATCCAATTCGAAACATAATCAAACACAAACTAAACCAATATCAAACTAAAGCAAATATTCCCATCTGAATCCAAATCGGTTCAACCAAAATCCGCAACCAATCCAAAATCAACCTCAAAATCCTATCTAAATCCTAACCTATATACACCACGAGTCTCGCCGTGACTCACTACGAGTCACGGCTCCACCCGTTGAGGGTTGTGACTCTCGGCCGAATACCACGCAAACCAAACGAGACCCCAGCTCATCCAAATCAATCCCAAGTTCTAACATAGTATCAAAACATCACAACAATCGCAAAAATACAACCCAAATCGTCAACCCCCAAGTCAACCGAGTTGACTCTGTGCATTGACCGGTTAACTGTCACGAACCGAGACAAGGGGGTCACACGAGAGCCTTGTTAATACAAATAATGTCAAAAATGTTGTTCGCATTATTCGATCTTCTTGTGTTTTGATAATCACAAAATATAAAGACATGTTACGTAAAGTTACGGTTAATAAGTTTTTGTACCGAGGAAACTCGTTACTTCTACGTAGCTTCTACAACGTCACTTCAGGTATGAACAAACTTTATACCGTCATTAGTTTGGTGATCAAAGAAGTTTTTATTTCTTATAAACTTACATTTTTAAGTTTGACAAAACATTTTCACAAAAGTATTTTTGTGTTTTTAAAAGAAATATTTTATTAATAAAATATATTCAAATTCAAATGTGTAACAGCTAATTTTCCGCCCAAAATAGGTGAAACTACACCAAATAAATTTTCACCACGTCAAGACAAAAAGGGAGTGTTTTTGTCTGGACGGTCCCTTAAAGGGGTCGACGGTCCCTTAGTGATAAAGGACCATCGCCTATTTACGGGACCGCCTGGTCAGTCATGTCGTCTATAAATACTGAACTGTTACACTTCAGAAAACAAGGATTTTCACACACAAAACTTTCTGTTCTTATTTTCCCCTGGAGTCTTTGATCACTATAACATGTCGGTATATGTTTATAAGTGATTTCCTCTTTTGTCAAGTGCAAGAGAAGAACTCTCGACATCAATGAAGTCTTGAGATGTTATAGGTGTCCACACACAAACGTAACAAGTGTTACGGTGATAGGTTATGTAAATATTATCATTGTTATCCGACTTGTGTGTGAGTCGAGGATGGGATATTTGTGTGAACTTGGATGGTGATGTAGATCCAAGAAGTGTTGTAACTAGATTAGCTCATGTATTGGTGTGAGGAGAATGATGTCCTAGTGTGTAGGTTAGGATCTTGTCGATATACTATGTAAAGACTTGGATCGGGTGATGATCCAAGTGAGTCATGTGCGTAGTCTTGGTTCGGGTGAATAACCAAGTAAGTCTAGTGTGTGAAGGCTTGGTTCGGGTGAAGAACCAAGTGTGTCTAAGTGTGAAGGCTTGGTTTGGGTGAAGAACCAAGTGTGTCGAATATGTGAAGACTTGGATCGCGTGAAGATTCAAGATGGACAAGAGTGCTTGTTCGTGTGGCCACGTGGGTCTTGGAGTAGATTGGTTCTAGCATGTGTAAGAATGTGTACGGATTGCTCCGCCTGAAGGAGTGTGTTGATATAGTGATTGATAACTCTCGAGTGTGGTACTCGGAGAGTGGAGTAGGACGAAGAGTGAGCTTCGTGCCGAACCACTATAAATCGCCGCGTCTCTTTGGTTGTGTTCTTTCCCTACTCTTTACTTTACTTGTTTGTTTATGCATGTTATTAGTTAAATTGATATCACATAACAAGTAGAATTCAATAAGTTTGCAAAAGAATATAAACCGGACCTAAAAACGGCGAACGTTTTAACAACTAAAATGAAACGGTGAAACGATTCAACCCCTCCCCCCCTTTCTAGTTTCTACAAGCCTCACAAGGTTTTAAAACAAGTTTTCATCAATACAATGATAATAAATCGGATTTATTAAGAAAGTACAAATTTGGGTTTTGAAAAATAGTTGCAAAATCAAAGTTTTAGGGCGCGTGTGGTGTTTTACCATTGAGAGGAACAAAAGGGGAGGTGTGGTGGTGTCTCGGTGTGGTGGCGGCGGTGTAACTGTGGTGGTGGGTGGCACATGAAGGGGTTGTGGTGGTTGTCGAAGGCTCAAAAACTCCAGAAAGTAAGAGGGTTGGCCGATCTATTGAATCAGGGTGAAAAAAGGGTTCGCCGAAATGATTTTCCGGCGGCCGAAATCTGCTAATGTGGCCGGATAAAGGAGACGCCGGCGGTGAGAGAGATAGAGAGAGATAAAATGAGTATGTGTGTGTGTGTGTGTGTGTGTCTGTGTGTGTGTTTGTTTGTTTTTAAGAGAGAGAGAGAGAGAGAGAGAGAGAGAGAGAGAGAGAGAGGGGTGAGAGTTATTATGAGAAAATAATAAAAAAAATCTCTTTTATAAGTTTTGAGGGGCGAAAGGTGGACAAACAAAAGTGTGAGGGGTGCGGCGTAAATAGGGGGCAGAGGGGTTATTGTTGCCAAACTAGCAATACTTTTCAATAGAACACTCCGGGGCTCATTTGACATAGCAAACGGACTCGAAAAATTACGAAACTTGCACCATTCTTCATGAAATCATTTTTCCTATAAAATCAAGTATAAACTTCAAAAAATTTACCGAAGTCAATTTAATTCAATATATTTGGCAAATGCAAAAAGATTCGAGTTTTCTAGGTTGTGCTTGTTCAATCAAGGAATAAAGTTCTCGTTTCTCAATATATCTCACGTTTCTCAAACCCAATTAACATGCAAGAAAAGTTTAAAATCTCAGGTAACGTAAAATAAAATATTTGGCTAGAAATAGGTTTAGGAAAAGTACCGGTTGTTACAATCCTCTCCAACAACACCATTACCAGGCACAATATCCGCAGCCCGCTACATCCAACAACTTCCTTGGACCCGAACCCGCTAACTACCCGTCTCAGGTTACCTTTCTCCCTAGTGCTTTTAGCACTATGACATTGCAAGACCCGACATGGAATATGGACACATGTACTTCTTCTCATTTAAAATTTAAAGCAAGTAATTTAAGTAAAATTTTTAACAAACGCTTATTCCCATCTATGTGCGTTGGCGGCAGAAATTTTATTCCCGTTACTAAGATTGGACATAGCATTATTCCATCTACTCATCACCCACTTCATCTTCATAATGTTCTTGTCAACCCCAATACTATTAAAACTCTTATGTGCGTCAATTTACTAGAGATAATAATTGCACTATCGAATTTGACGCTTTGGTTTTTTCTGTGAAGGACTTCTCGACTTGCCATATCCTACTTCGATGTGATAGTTCGGAAAATCACTATTCCGTTACCAAGCCATCTTCACACCTACTACTCTTCTCTCAACAAGCTCCTCCACGTAGCACCAACGCCTCGGTCATCCCGGTGATGAAGTGCTCTGGTCTCTTGTTTCTCGTCAATTTATTTCATGTAATAAAGATAAGTCCATTGGTACAAAAAGTTGTATTGGTCATGCCAAAAATGTGTGACGATATGCATATAGTCATACACGTTTTTTTCGTTGTGTGTCACCAAAGGTCCCGCCACGGTAGGTGGCATATGGTCACATTGTTGAGTTCGTGGCCTTTTCCATCTAAAAAGAGTGACCAAAACCCCGAATATCTGCGACAAATTAGGCACAAGTTTTATTGGATCAGTCATAATCAGTTACCGTAAACACTTTATAGTCACACGAATGTTTTTTGAGAGTAACTATTGTTCGTCTTTTGGCCACAAATATATAATATATGTGACATTTGAGATGATTTATTCTATTAAATGTGTATTTTGTGTGACTATTTCCCGTTCTGTGGCCACATGAATATTTAATAAATGTGACGTTTGTGATGATTTAGTCACACAACGGGTGTTGTTTTTTTGGAGTTAGTCACATACAATTAAGGAAACAGTGGCCAAAAGTGTTAATAAGTGTGACCATATGCTGTTAACTGATGAAATGTGTATTTTGTGTGACTATTGATCATCCAATGGTGATAAACTCAAATAAGTACATTTTATCATCATCATTTATCTTATTTATTTGACTTGTTTTATTATATTATTTATGAGAATCAGTGCTTTAATGTTTACTTTAGTGATTCTCAGGTAAAAGCAGGTAAAAGGTGAAACTTTGCGATTTTAGACTAATTATGAAGGAAAACGAGCAAGATGTCAAAAGTCTACTGAAATCCAGAAGATGCGCCATATCTCACTCAACAGATACGCCGCAATATCATACTTAGATGAATTCGAAGACCATTACCTGACCTTGAAGAATGCGCCGCATGTAATTCTATCATGCGCCGCATATGAAACTTTGGTCAAAGAAGAAGATCAAGCTTGTTCTACTCCAGATACGCCGCATTATACATTTGACATACGGCGTATCACTATCAAGACTTCACCAGAAATAATCCAAGACAACTGAAGGACATGCGCCGCATACAAGAATTAAGTTATGCCGCATCTGAAGACGGTGTACGAATATTCCAGAATATAATAATCTTGGACCCCATTCGAAGTTAAGTCGATGCGCCGCATCTACTTACTCAATGCGCCGCATCGAACCCTCAGACAGAAACTATAAATACCCCAAGACCTAGACGAATTTAGAGTGCCACAAAACCCTAAGGAGCCGAATTCAAACGAACAAGCAGCACAAGACACACCCTAAACGAAGATACTAGAGCAGTAAGAAGGTCATGCATGTATTCAATTCATTAAGTAGTTTTTCTTTTTCTTTTTCTGCATACTGCTGTCGTTGTATTGTGCTGATACAAACGATACGGCGCATCTGTTTCTCAGATGCAGCGTATTGCGTTTTAATTTTATAAAATACAACGCGTTTAATAATTCGAGTACGACGCATCTTTCCCCAAGATACGGCGTATTCTATTTTTAATAAGAATTTTTTCGAAACCCTAACGCCATGCAACGCATCTATTTTAACAGATACAGCATATTTAATATTTAAATTAAAAACAGTTTTCGAATTATTAAATAGAAGCGACGCACGATACGGCACATTTACTAAATCAAAAATCTTGTATTTTGAAACGTTACGAAAATATGACGCATTAGTTTCTGCTAATACGGCGCATTTAATTTTTATAAATATAACCGATTTTTGATAATTAACCAGATACGGCGTATTCTAATTCAAAAGCGGCGTATCGATTTTTCAAAATAAAAGTCTGATTTAATTTTAATGTAATAAGATACGGTGTATCCTCTTTCAGGATACGGCGCATTGTCTGCCGATATCAACAACTTTTATTCTTAATATTCGCTTCATAATTTATCAATTTCTCTTCCAGCGAACAAATCCTACTGATAGTTTTGTGCTAATTTCAGGAAGCACCAGAAACAACAATGCTGCCAACAAGAAATAATACGCAAGCTAACAATAGTGCCGGAATTGCCAAGCAATGGTACGAAGGGAACCAAAAGTTTGTTGTAAGAAGGCAATTTCTCAATTTCTTACGAGATAACGCCTTTCGAGGATTCAAGAATGAAGACGCAAATGAACACATGGAAAAAATCCTCGAAATTGCTAAACTGTACAAATCAAAGAATATGACCTATAACCAATTCATGCTCAGAGTCTTTCCAAATACACTTATAGGAGAAGCAATGCATTGGCTGAACTTCGAACTCGACAAACCTCTTACCAGTTGGGTAGAGCTTAAAATAAAGTTTTTAGAAAAGTTTAGCCCTGAATTCACCTGTTGGCTGAAATCTAAGTTTCTTTTCCCCGAAAAAATGAACCCATCTCTGAAAAACGAACTCTGGACTTACTGGAGAACAGGGAATGATGAAGAGGAGATAGACAACGAGGAGGGTGAATTGTTTAGAATTGAAACAAACTTGTTTGATTATGAAACCCCTTTGTGCAAGGAGTTTAATGAAACTATTTGTTGAAAGTTGATACCGATGTGCTCACTGGAGACTTACCTGGATTCAAAACTTTTGATGCATTCAAGAATACTTGGTTATATGAATGGAATGATCAAATTCCATGGGTTTCCAATAAACCGGTATTGTACGATGAACTAGTGCATAGTTGCGAGCCCATTCGCTTCAAGGACGGAACTTGTCAATGGCCAAGCTGTGATTGGAGGAATGATGGAATATGTAATGGGGGCAATTTAATTGGTATGACAAGAAACGGAAGTGATATAAGCTTTGCAGATTACAGTTGGTATGACTTGGTTGAAGATGGTGAAAGGAAAAACGCAGCCTTACAAGAGAAAGCTAGAATCGAAGGACTTAAGGAACTTCGCGAACCTAAGGATATGAAATTTTTGGAATGGGTGCATAAAAGCTTCAACGATTATACAAAGCTTGACCGAAAATTACAATGGAAACTCCAGAAAGAATGGGATAAACTTCAAGGCAATTATGAATTAAGTAGTGAGGACAATTATCATCCTATCGAAGATGTTGGGGAAAATCTTCCGGAATCAAATGAAGAAAAAGATGAAGAACTCACAGATGAACTTGAAGATTATCTTATTTTTAAGTCTAACTTTGTCAACAAAGAAACAAGAATCACTCAAGAAACGAAAATGTCAACTTCTCGGGATACCATATCAAGAGCCTCAAACCCTTACCACTGAAAATTTTGAGGTAGTTAAGTACTCCTTCGGACCATCGGAAGAATATGCTGGTATCAAGAGTACCAAATTCAATGAGCTTGCGCGGTCTGAAGAAAATGTTGCAGAACTATATGGTAACATCTTTCGAATTAAGGAAGAAGGATGGCACGTGACGAGAACAAAATAGGAGCTGAACGTGAGTCTAACTTGAAGACTCTGGAATAAAGACAAGTGCTGACCGAGAGACAACCCGGAACTTTTATCTTATTTTTCTGTTTGAATCGAGTCTGTCAGACCTGCAGAAGATGCGGCGCATCTCCATCATAGAATGCGGCATATCATCTGCACTGGTCATATCTTATTTTATTTTTCTGCATTTTTTATTTTCAGATTTTAAAACATTCTGTCAGTTTATTTAATGCGGCGCATCCCTTGTTAAGGATGCGACGCATCTTTTATTCCGATTTGTATTAATTCCAGGCTCGATACGGCGCATCTTCTTCCATAAGATACGACGTATCGACTGACCTGATGATTTACAATTTTTAATTTTTAGCTTTTATTTTTACTAACTACTAATGTATTATGCAAGTTTGAACCTTCTTAACTCAGGTGTGTTAAAGTCTAGGTGGTATTATAGATTCCTGCACTTTTTGTGGAAACATCATTTATGAAGCTTAAACGTTCTCATCCACAAGAAAGTTGATTTTTGCTCATAAACGCATAATGGAGGATCATTCCGAGCAAATATCAGGGGAGTTTTTCTGTTCTAATTCTTTTATTTTCCAGTATTTAACCTTTAACACAAACAACGAGAACGTTGTTTAACTTAAGTGGGGGGATGGAGAATTAGAACACTTACTTGTCCTAAACTTTTTCAAAATATGCTTAAAATGCACTTAATATATCAAAATTTAAAATTTTTAGCTTGTTTTTGTTTAAGTCTAAATTACATAGCCGCACACGTAACCTTATTTTT
>LBNU01004853.1:0-19277 GCA_014162995.1 Artemisia annua
CCTACCAATCACATAGATCAATCTTCTTCAATTCCTCAAGACGAAGCATCTGATAACTCATTTGAAGTGAATCCCTTTGCTCAACCACCTGATGAACCTTTTGTCAACATATTTGCCCCTGAACCATCTACTGTGGCAACCTCTTTAGATAATTATAACACTGCTACATCAGTTCCCAGTCATCAACTTCTTGAGCATATCAGAAAATGGACAAACGATCACCCAATTGACAACATCATTGGTAATCCATCTCGGCCAGTATCTACACGCAGACAACTTGCCACAGATGCCTTGTGGTGCTTCGTTAGCTCCATACTCTCTAAAGTCGAACCAAAAGATTATAAGGATGCGTTGACTAAAACATCCTGGTTCACTGCAATGCAGGATGAAATTCATGAATTCGACCGACTTGATGTTTGGGAATTAGTGCCCCCTCCTGACTGTGCTATGATTATCGCCCTCAAATGGATCTTCAAAGTAAAACTTGACAAATACGGTGAAGTTCTGAAGAACAAAGCTCGACTAGTGGCCAAAGGATACAGACAAGAAGAAGGCATTGACTTTGAAGAATCATTCGCACCAGTTGCCAGAATTGAGGCCATCAGAATCTTCCTTGCCAATGCAGCTAGTCAAAACATGATTGTCTACCAATTGGATGTGAAGACTGCATTTCTTAATGGTCAATTAAAGGAAGTAGTATATGTAAGCCAACCAGAAGGGTTTGTTGATCCTGAACGCCCAAATCATGTCTATCGCTTGAAGAAGGCACTATATGGACTTAAACAAGCACCCAGAGCATGGTACGATACTCTGTCCAAATTCCTTCTAGCCAACCAATTCACCAAGGGTGTGGTCGACCCTACCTTGTTCACTAGAAAGCTGGGAAAGCATCGTCTCCACGTTCAGATTTATGTGGATGACATTATCTTCGCCTCTGCAGATCCATTGGAATGTGATAGGTTTGCACAAGAGATGAGTACAGAATTCCAAATGTCCATGATGGGGCAAATGTCTTTCTTCTTGGGGCTACAGATCTCTCAAAATCCTCACGGTATCTTCATCAATCAATCCAAGTATGCTAGTGAAATCCTTAAGAAATTTGGATTTGAATCATGTGACTCTGTTGACACCCCAATGGTTGAAAGAACAAAACTGGATGAGGATATTGAAGGGGCACCAGTCGACCAAACCAAATACCGAAGCATGATCGGATCATTGATGTATCTCACAGCTAGCAGACCAGATCTATTATTTGCTGTTTGCATGTGTGCTCGTTATCAATCCAAACCCACTAAGAAGCACTTAGAAGCAGTCAAAAGAGTCTTCAGGTACCTTCAAGGAACGATTCACATGGGCCTTTGGTATCCTAAAGACACTGCAATGGCTCTCACTGCTTACTCTGATGCTGATCATGCGGGATGTCAAGATACTCGTCGAAGTACTTCGGGCGGTGCTCAATTTCTAGGAGATAAGCTTGTTAGCTGGTCATCAAAGAAGCAAATGAGTACATCGATCTCCTCTACAGAAGCTGAATACATTGCCATGTCATCTTGTTGTGCTCAAATCCTTTGGATGAGGTCTCAACTATCAGACTATGGGTTCGAATACAATAAAGTTCCAATGTACTGTGATAACAAAAGCGCCATTGCTCTTTGCTGCAACAACGTCCAGCACTCAAGATCAAAGCACATTGATATTCGACATCATTTCATCAGAGAACAAGTGGAAAAGGGAATCGTGGAACTTTACTTTGTGAGGACGGAATTTCAGCTGGCTGATATCTTCACTAAGGCACTTCCTAAAGAACGGTTTCAATTCATTCTTCCGCGTCTTGGAATGAAGAGTATCACCCCTGAGTCACTCAAAAGTCTTCAGGAGGACAATGAGGAGTAATGGATTCACTTCACATATCCTTGTACATATCCTATGTTAGAAAAGAAAAATACAAAAATATAAAACCAAGAAAAACCATAAAAATCTGAAAAATACAAAATACCAAAAATAGTTTGCCTAAATGATGGTTTGCTATTACTTTAGATAGCAACCCGGTCTTCAAAAAAAAATGAGGAAAACGCGTCACCATTTTGACACCACTAAGACGATGGTTCCTAACAACGGATGAATCTCATCCGGGCATGGATTACTTTACATCCGTGCACATCCGAAAAGTTGTACGCTTCAGTGCAACCTTTCTAGTAAAAGAAGAGAAGTCTTCTTTCATCCCAAAATCTCTTTCTTCTAAAATTCTTCAAAAGAGATTTTGTGGTTTACAAGGTGGCTATCGGACTTAAATTTTCTCAAATACCTTGCCGCTCAACTTAATGATTACTAAACGTTAAAATTGAAAACGGGTCATTAATTGAGGGGGAGCGTATTTTCTCAAAATTTCTGCACCTTTAAAAACTTTGTGCACCAGCAGCAGTGAAATTCAAAAAGTGTCTCAAAATCAGTAAACGTTTAAACTTTTATCACATTTCTCCAAAGTTTTCTCTAAAAGCATTTAAATCAATTGGGATCACAAAATCTCAAAAGATTTGAAATTTTATGATCGGGGGAGAGAATGTGATTTAAATATGAAAACCGATTTAAATGTGATGTTTCTGGACTTAAAAAGATGTTGTTGGACTTAAAAGGTTCGCTCTCCCGTATGTGCTAAAATTTTTGGAGTTTTTGCATTTTAAACAAAGCACATATTGAGGGGGAGCAAGTGATTAAATGGTGAATAAATGATCTCAAATGAAAGCTCACCCGTATGTGCCAAAGTTTTAAAACTTTCAAATTGAATCAATCAATGTGCACATATTGAGGGGGAGCAAGTGGCTAAGAGTCTTTCACGTGTTTTTACAATAATAAGTAGAAACCGTGAATTGATTATGACTCAGATTTGACTCTTGAATTGACGAAACATGAAACATCGTGAATCGAAAAGACTAGTCCTGGCCGGGTAATAATTTAAAGCTGGTCTAACCAGTGATGTAAACGTGTCTCGAAGAGGACTGGTCTAAGTAGAAAGTACCCTTTCGAGAAACTCTTCTTAGATATATACCTTGACGGGTCTAACTTCCTTTTTAAGGAATGTTAACAACTTCAAGTTAGTTATTAGAGCTAGTTATCACCTAAAAGCTGATAATGGATCCCTTTAACTAAGCAACGTAAACGTGTCCCTAGGGTATACGTCTATTAAGGGCAGATCAATTCAAAAGTGCAACTCAACCCGACATGTGCAAATTTCTTTCTACCTCCTATGTGCACATGTTAAGGGGGAGCATTTGAAAAATGATAAAACTCTCAAAGTGTTAACAAAATGTGTTTCTTAATCATAAACACTTTGAGAGAATTTTCAATGATTTGGTTATATAGCAATTGTGGAAAGATACCAAAAGACCGACCACTTTAATTTAATGCATGGAGTTATAAGGATGGTAAGGTTAGGTATTTTTTCCCATGATCCACCAGAACCGGAGGGATCTACCCAGGGACAATCCAATAGAGTGCCGACTGAGACTGAGCTAGGACTGGAACAAACCCAACAAGGTTCTAGTAATGAAGTCTCGGTAAGCACTAAAGGGGTTGAAGAATTAAAAAGAAATGAAATGAGAAAGGGTGAAAAGAAATAGCCCTCCAATTATTCAACCTTAGGGCAGAAACCGGGTTCAATTCATATGCTACTGATTGTTGCCAAGGTAACATCGGTATTGAAGAAAAGACGTCATGGACCCAGTGACGCACTGCACTAAACCTTCCAGCCACTCAAGTTCTCTTAAAAGAGCTTGTTTCATTCTCACGGGGAACCGGTGTTATCTATCGACTTGTCTCTTAGAGCTAGTTGATATTGAAACAGGAGACCCCTCACTAGTCTCCGCATAGGATAACCAATGTGCACTTATCGAGTCTAGAGCCAAGAGATGCATCAAAAGATCTCATAGGAACACTTGATACTTCTACACTGGTTGTTCATCAATAAGGACACTAGTTGTAGTATTTTGAGTCCTACGCAGATCTTAGCAATCTGCCAAGAACACTTATGAGGGAATATACTTATGTATTTCCCAGTGATTGAGTGGAAACTCCTGCCAGGGTCAACATCAAACAGCCCTGACAGCAGGTCACTTCGGTAATCTCTTGTGAATTACGCTTAGTGTTTACGGTGGTGTTCCAAAAGGTCTACAGTCGTGGGGTGATCTCCAGTGACTCACCTAATCGTTGGTGTACTTCGGTATGTCAGTGAAAGCCCTTTCGGGGGCATCCGATTAGGAACGGCCTTGGTAAGGATTAGAGAAAGTCTTCACACTATGCTGTTGACGATCTCAAAGTCCGAACTTGTAAGTACCTGTATGTTTATAACTAACCAACTTTTATGCAGCTCAACATACCAAACTTATCATGTTCACCACCATCACTCAAGTTCCACATGCTCATACCAACATCTTAGAAGGAGCCGTCAGAACCGTTCAACCATGGAGATTCACTCAACTATGATGTATGAGCATGTTGGAAAGGCGTACTCACACCAAAGACAAAGAAGCTGACGATTGAAGCTGATTGCTGAAAAGATGCTGATTCATCATCTCATGCTTACACTTCAACATCAAATCTAAAGATATTATGATCATGGAATGGGCTTCAACTATGCTTCCACAACTCTGATACAGAAGATCATGATCCAGAAAAGTGTGAGCATGACAACACAAAGATAATCACAACATCACAAAGAGACACTTCCACTCAAAGATGACTTGAAGCTAATTATTTGAATGATGAGCAAAAGAGCAAAGTCAAAGATCATCCCATACATCAAGGAAGTCATCTTGAGTCCGGTGTTGAAAGCACAAAGTTTATCAATGAAGAATCAACAACTACTAGCTACAAAAGTATCTTCAAAGATCTCAATGCAAGAATTCAAGATTTAATTTCGGGGTGACCTCCCTTAGGGGGAGATTGTTAGGAATACGATTTTTGTATAAGAAAGATTCGGTCACCCCAGATACGATTAAGCATTGTTTAGCTCGTAGTATTTATGATAGTTAGTAAAACGTAGATTAGAAGTAGTTAGTATTCGTGGAAGAAGGACGGGTCATTACCCACTGTATACCTGATCCACAGCCCAAGTGGCAAAAACTCATGTACATATAAAAGCCCTCTCCATCCTTGGAGAGGGTAAGCCTTCTCATAATCTATTTTCTTTTTTTTGGTTTTCTCTCAAGGCTTCATCCTCTTTCTCTCTCTAACTTTCTCTCTCTACTTTTTTTTCTTTCTTTCTTGCTTGTAAACGAACCAAACCACAAGGATCAATATGTGTCTTGTGCTTATCTAGTATTCTACATTTGCCATCTGTATGGCATGTGGTTGCTACTATGATCAGAGGACAACCTGGTTTGGATTCTATGGACTTTAATGATCTCTACAAAAACTTAAAGGTGTATGAGCATGAGATGAATGGTCAAATAAATTCAAAAGCTCACAATATTGCTTATGTGTCTTCTGAAAAACAGAGGTAGTACTTCCACTAAAAGTACTGCTTATCCTGTTCAAAGTATTGTTGGTGATAAACAGCACATTTGCACAACCATGACTACTACCACCTCATCACCATCAAACATCATCAACTCTGATGATGTTGTATGTTCCTTCTCTGCTCAACAAGCCACTTTACCTGTCACTTATGAAGAAGATTTGTTGCAAATTGAAGAGGATGATCTAGAAGAAATTGACATAAGATGGCAAGTTGCCATGATCACTGCAAGAATCACGAAGTTCATGAAGAAAACAGGAAGAGGTATTGACTTCAAAACCAAACGAAGTATAGCATTTGATAAATCTAAGATTAGGTGCTTTAACTGTCAAAGGCCTGGACACTTTGCAAGGGAATGCAAGTTTGCTAAATATCAGGCAAATAGAATGATTGAAAAACCCAATGTTGAAATCAAAGAAGTTCCTATTACTGAACCAAAACCAAAAGCTTTGGTGGCTCAAGAAAATTTATCAGAGGTTGACTGGAGTGCTGAATTTGATGATGAACCAGTAACCTATTCTATGGTTGCATTGGAAGAGTTTGATTGGAGCACAGCTTTTGATGAGGAACCAGGATTTGCTGCTTTGGAATCAAGAGATGGTCTTGGAAGTTTTGATTGGAGCATGAAAAGTGAAGAAGAACCTGTTCTGCTTGCTATGGTAGCTACTTCACCAAGTCCATCCAATATCTCTGAGGTATGTTCTAAATGTAATGATTGTTATCAAAAGTTGCTTAAAGATTATGTGACTGAAAGAGATAATTATAGAAGGGCTAGGTCTGAGGTAGCTGGTTATCAATTGACTTTAGAGTCAATGGAAGCCAAAATAATTACTCATGAAAATAATGAAATGGCTTGGGCAGAAAAATATGAGCAACAAGACTATCAATTAAAATTGAGTGAATGGAAGTTAGGATGTAAGGTGTCTGAACTAGAAAAGATGACTAAACAAAGGGATGAGTTGTTAGAAAAACTTTCTAGTTGGAAAGAATCTGGCCTTTCACATGTTAGTTTTGTTGAGAAACAAAGAAGAGCAAACATTAAAACTGGACTAGGTTATGGTGTTGAGTATAGTAGTTTAGAAGAAAGTCCCACTAGTGATAAGGAACAACTTAATTCAGAGGTAATTTCAACTAGTAATGAAGAACTCACTAGCTCAGAAGAAAACACATCTAGTGATGAGGAACCAATTAGTCAAACACCTCCTGAATTTAAGAAAGAAAAGGGATATAATTCAGTTGCTCCACCCATTGGTAGCTTTCAACCACCTAGGACAGATGTTTCTTGTTTTGGAGTAGACAATCTAGAATTTAGGAAAAAGCTTACTGGTCAATCTAATTCAAGTCCATCTAGTTCAGAATCCTTAAAAGAAACAGTTGAGAAACCTAAGGATGATACCAATAGGAGTAATGTCAAGGGTTCAGGGTGTGTTAACAATGATAAAAAGTTTTCTAAAGTTTTTTCAAAACAAGCAGTACCTCAAAAATCTTCTCAAAGTACTGCTAGACATTCAACAGTATCTTCAAGAAGTGCTTTTCACAATACTGCTAATTTTAGCAAAACTTTTAATCATTCACCAAAGAATAAAGATAGTTTTGGTCATAGAACTAAAGGAAGAAAATTTGGGATTATGGGTCAAAAATTATGTTTTGTTTGTTATAGTCCTGATCATTTGATTAAGAACTGTAACTTTCACTCAGAATATTTAAGTCACTTCCCAAAGACCACATCTACCAACCATAAGCCAAAGGAGCATAAACCAGTTTGGAATCATTCAAATATGATTAACCATAGTAATTTCTCAAAAGACCATAGGTACCCTCACCAGAAAAGACCTTTTTCCAAATCACAAGTACCCTCAAGAAATACTTTTCAAAGTACTGGTAAGTCAAATGGTTCTCAAGCAGTACCCTCTCAAAGTACTGCTAGGTCTTCACCCAATAGGACTTTTTCAAATGTAAGACCAAGGAAGTTTAATTCTTATAGATCTAAAAGGCCTTACACCTCAAATAGAGTACCTAGATCAAAGAACTCAAAACACAGTGTTAAAACTAATTGGGTTAAGAAAGAAAGTACTGATGGGGGACAAACAGTACTTTCAGCAAATAAGGGTGAAAAAGAGAGTTTTGATGAAAATCAAACACAAGGGGAACAAAATAAAATAATTGATCATATTTTCAAAAACAGTGGAGATTACATACTCAAAGAATTTGAGTATGTCACTCCACAAGGGGAACACAAGTCAGTAATGGCTTGGGTTCCTAAAAGAAACTAACCCTTTTCATCTTTTATGCAGGGCAACCCAGAGGAGGAGCTTAAAGATCATATTATTATTGATAGTGGTTGCTCTGGTAGCATGACAGGAGACAAGGAGATTCTGTCAGATTTTAAGGCTTATTTTGGAGGAAGAGTTGCTTTTGGGAATGATCCTGATGGAGGAAGAATTACTGGCAAAGGAACTATCAAGACAGGATGTATTGATTTTGAGAATGTTAGATATGTGAAGGAGCTTAAGTTCAACCTCTTGTCAGTTTCTCAGATTTGTGACAAGAAGTACCCTGTGTTATTCACTGACACAGAATGTCTTATTCTCTCTCCTAAGTTCAAATTTGTTGATAATCACTTGGTAACCCTGAGAATACCAAGAACCAATGATGTGTACAGTTTAGATTTGAAGAACATCAATTCTACTAGAAGAGCAACTTGTTTAGTAGCAAAGGCAACACTTGAAGAAGCACATCTATGGCATAGAAGATTAGGTCATGTGAATTTCAAGAATATCAACAAGTTGGTTAAAGGCAATTTAGTTAGAGGTTTACCTTCCAAAACATACAAGAATGATCATTCATGTTTGGCCTGCAAGAAGGGTAAACAACACAAAGCTTCATGCAAAAAGCTTGAGGAGAGAACTATTAGAGAAACTTTGGAATTGCTACACATGGATCTGTTTGGACCTGTTTCTGTTGCAAGCTTCAAGAAGAAATATTGCTTAGTTGTAACAGATGATTGCAGCAGATTTAGTTGGGTCTTTTTCTTGGGATTTAAAGATGAAACCTTTGATGCTATTCATGATCTTATAATAGCCCTTGAAAATCAATTGAGACTCAAAGTTAGAGGCATTAGATGTGATAATGGGACTGAATTCAAAAACAAGCTTATGGATGAATTTTGTGCCAAGAAAGGGATTAAGAGGGAGTTTAGCATTGCTAGAACTCCACAGCAAAATGGTGTTGCAGAAAGGAAGAATAGAACATTGATAGAAGCAGCAAGAACAATGCTTGCAGATTCTTTATTACCTATTCAATTTTGGGCTGAAGCTGTAAGTACTGCTTGCTATGTGTTAAATAGAGTTTCAGTGACTAAACCTCAGATGAAGACACCTTATGAGTTGCTTATGGGAAAGAAACCAAACATTTGTTTTATGAAACCTTTTGGCTGTCCTCTGACTATTCTAAACACTATTGATTCTCTGGGAAAATTTGATGGCAAGTCAGATGAAGGATACTTATTGGGTTATTGTACCAATAGTAAAGGGTTTAGAGTTTACAACAGGGCTACAAAGAAGGTTCAAGATTGTCTTCACGTTGAATTTCTTGAAGATCAAGAAAATCAAAAAGGTAAAGGTCCTGATTGGATGTTTGATCTTGATATTTTGACTCCTTCTATGAACTATGTACCAGTCAAAGAAGAAAATCAAGTTGTTCACAAAGAAGAAGATTTACAGTACATTGTTCATGGAGTCAATATTAGACCTGATGATGTTCCTGATGAAGAACCCATTACTATTGAAAAGGAACAAAGTACTGTTGAACCAACCTCCATAGTATCTGATCAAGACCAAGCTATTCAAGATGAACTTAATAGGATGCTTTTTCAAGAAACAATAGCAAAATCCTATAAAGATGATCAAAGAAGAGCTTATGAAGCTGCAAAGAAAAAGGGTAAGTTCACAGATTATACTCACAGTAGTTTGGATCAAAGTACTGCTGAACCAGTTGAAAGTACTGATGATTTGAATACTGATGATGTGAATGATCCAAACATGCCTGAGTTAGTAGACACTGATGATGAGTTAGAAGATGAAGGTATTTTCTCAAATTCCAATGAAGAACCTAATTTTACAAATTTGGGTGATGATCTTGAAGTTCAAACAACTCCTACATTAAGAGTTCATAAAGAACATCCTGCTGATCAAATCATTGGACCTTCTACTTCTGGAGTGCTCACAAGAACAAAAGCTAAAGGCCTCTCTAAGCAACATAATGCTTTACTTAGCTTTGTTTATAAACAAAACAGGATGAATCATAAAGATCAACAAACATGCCTGTTTACCTGCTTTATCTCTCAAGAAGAACCCAAGACAATATCTCAAGCATTAGCTAAAGAGAGTTGGGTTGAAGCCATGCAAGAAGAACTTCTTCAATTTAAAATTCAAGATGTTTGGGTATTATGTGATTTACCAGATGGAAAGAAAGTAATTGGTACAAGATGGGTTTTCAGAGTTAAAAGAGATGAAAGAGGTAATGTCATCAAGAACAAAGCAAGATTGGTTGCACAAGGATATAGACAAGAAGAAGGAGAGGACTATGATGAAGTGTTTGCTCCTGTATCAAGGATTGAAGCAATAAGATTATTTCTTGCTTTTGCCTCTTATATGGGATTTCCTGTTTATCAAATGGATGTCAAAAGTGTCTTTCTTTATGGCAAAATTACAGAGGAAGTCTATGTTAATCAACCTCCTGGTTTTGAGGATCCTGCACATCCAAACAAAGTCTACAAAGTAATCAAGGCTCTGTATGGCCTTCATCAAGCTCCTAGAGCTTGGTATGATAGACTATCCACTTTTCTATTGCAAATGGTTACAGGAGAGGTGCAATTGATAAGACTTTGTTTATTAAAAGAGACAAGAAGGATATTATGCTTGTTCAAGTATATGTGGATGATATAATTTTTGGAGCTACAAAACAGTCTATGGTGAAAGAATTTGAGCAGCTCATGCAACAAGAGTTTCAAATGAGTTCTATGGGTGAATTAACTTTCTTTTTGGGGCTTCATGTTAAACAATCAAAGACTGGAATCTTTATTAGCCAAGATAAGTATGTCACAGACATTCTTAAAAAGTTTAACTTCAGTACTATCAAGCCAGTCACCACACCCATTAAAGCTACAAACTCATTAGGAAAAGATGAAGATGGAGAACCTGTGGATGTCAAACTATAAAGATCAATGATTGGTTGTCTTATGTACTTAACTGCATCTAGACCTGACATCATGTTTGCTGTATGTTTATGTGCAAGATATCAAGTCTCACCTAAGGTCTCTCATATGAATGCAGTCAAGAGAATTTTTAGTTATCTCAGGCAACAACCTAAGTTAGGATTGTGGTATCCTAAGGATTCACCTTTTCACTTAGAAGCTCTTTTAGACAGTGATTATGCAGGAGATAATTATGATAGAAGATCAACCATTGGAGGATGCCAATATCTTGGAAGAAGATTAGTCTCATGGCAATGTAAGAAACAAACAATTGCAGCAACCTCATCCACTGAAGCAGAATATGTTGCTGCTGCAAGTTGTTGTGGACAAGTATTGTGGATGCAGAATCAACTCTTGGACTATGGATTCAATTTCAAGAATACTCCTATTCACATTGACAATGAGAGTACAATTTGCATTGTGAAAAATCCTGTTTATCATTCCAAGAACAAGCATATTCAGATTAGGCATCACTTTATTCGAGATTGTTATGAGCACATGCTTATTAATGTTATCAAGGTCCACACAGATGACAATGTAGCTGATCTACTCACTAAGGGATTTGATGTTTCAAGATTCAACCATTTAGTGGTGAGTATTGGTATGATTAACTATTAAGCTACAT
This sequence comes from Artemisia annua, assembly GCA_014162995.1. Lineage (NCBI taxonomy): Eukaryota > Viridiplantae > Streptophyta > Magnoliopsida > Asterales > Asteraceae > Artemisia > Artemisia annua. The sequence continues at coordinate 11,392 of LBNU01004853.1, forward strand.
TTGAGGGGAGGACTTAGTTTAGTTTAGAATACTTTCTTAAAGGATTTTTGAAAGTACTAGTTTTGTTAAGGTAAAATTTTAGTGCCTATGCATTGTTTGAGGGGAGGCACAACAATGCTCTTTGATGTTTTTGCCCTGGTGTATCTATTTGTGGTAAAGAGGATGGAAAGTACTGATTGGTATTCAAAGTACTGCTTTGGAAAGTACTGTTTTGAAGAGTAATGCTTACGTAGAAAGTACTGTTGTGTTTGTCGGATACTGTTCAACGGTTAAAAATAAGGGGTAAAAAGTCAATTAATTCGCTTAGGAAGGGATAACTGCCAAAAATAACGGTATCCTCATTTATTGGGCTTTGATTTTTAAATCTTCCCCATAAATAGCTACCCTAATCTCTTCTACTCGATTTTTACTCTCATCTTCATACTTATCCATCTATTCATACTTCGTTTACCACATCATTCATCAAATATACCTTCAACGCACACATTCTTTTATAAACCAATCAATGGCTAATCGTACTACCTACAGTAAGCATAATATGATTGCTAATTTGGACAAGACGCCATCGAATATCAATTTTCATGCGATTATTGATTTTTTAACTGGGTCTTCAATTAACTATGCTCTATTAGTCAATCCTGATATTAGTGGCCCATGGATTCAACAATTTTGGGCTACTGCTACATCTGGTTGGGAAGAAGATGATGTATCTTTCATTCAAGCTAAGGTTGCTGGAAAGGCAATTAGGATCACTGAGGCAACAATAAGGGATGATTTAATGTTTCATGATGAAGAAGGTACTGTTCGTTTTGATAAACAAGTACTGTGGGATACACTCAGAAACATAGGGTATGAAGGTGATCTCACTAAACTTACTTTTCAGAAGCCCTTATTCAGTCCTCATTGGAAGTATCTTATTCATGTTTTACTTCATTACTTAAGTTCCAAAAGTACTGCATGGGAACAGTTTAGTCAAACCATAGCTTCTGCATTAGTGGGTTTAGCTACCAATCAACCATTCAATTTCTCATTTATGATTCTTGATGGTATGCACAATAACATCAAACATGGTTCACCATTCTTGATGTACCCTAGATTTGTTCAATTGTTTTTGAACAAACAGCTTGAGGATGTTCCTAAGCCTCCAAGCTTTTTGCCTGCTATAGCACTTCCTAACAAGGTCTTTACCTTCATGGCTACAAAGAGTGTCAAGTTCTTTGGGAAANTTTAGTCAAACCATAGCTTCTGCATTAGTGGGTTTAGCTACCAATCAACCATTCAATTTCTCATTTATGATTCTTGATGGTATGCACAATAACATCAAACATGGTTCACCATTCTTGATGTACCCTAGATTTGTTCAATTGTTTTTGAACAAACAGCTTGAGGATGTTCCTAAGCCTCCAAGCTTTTTGCCTGCTATAGCACTTCCTAACAAGGTCTTTACCTTCATGGCTACAAAGAGTGTCAAGTTCTTTGGGAAAAATACACCTTTGTCTGCTCACATGTTGGAAGTAGCACAGGCTGTTAGAGATGCAGCACAAGATGATTCAGATCATGATACTGAGCATTCAGATTCAGCTAATACTCCATCCCAAGCTCATGAATCTTCTCAACATACTGAGGATTCAAATTCAAGGGAAAGAACTATTTCTCAACATACTGCTTCATCACTAGCTCATGAATCTTCTCAACGTACTGCTTCACTGCAAGGTACTGCACAAGAAGACTCAGAGCAAGCTGTGAATCAATCACCATCTCCCAATGATTATACTTTCACAGATGGGTTTCAAACATCTGGAGAAGATGAGGGAGAGGTTGAGGGTGTGTTGGATAATTATGCCTTGACTAGGGAATTGAGAAGGTTAAAGAAGAACTATAATGCTCAATCTGCACAACTCTTGAAGTTGAAGAATAAGTTCAGAAGATTGAAGAGATTTTTTGGCCACTAGTTAAACATCACAGGTTGTGGGTGAAATCACAGAAGAAGCATGGTCAGCATCCTGATAAGGTTCTTACATCTAAGAAAAGGAAGCTCAAGAAGCAGTCTTCATTCACATTGGGGAGGAATTTGGATAATGAGAATTTGAATGAAGATGCTGAACCTTATGAGAATTTGAATAAAGTTTCAGATGCTGAAATTCATAAAGATCCAAATGAAGAAGCTGAGAAAGTTGAGCAGCAAATTAATCTTGAAGGTACTGATGCTCAAGGTACTGGTGTTCAAAGTGCTGATATTCAAGCTATTGATGCTCAAGGTACTGGTGTTCAAGATACTGCTCCTCAAGGTACTTTTAGGCAAAATCTTATTACACCAAGAACTCTGGATTTTGATGAAGAAGCTGGTCCTTCAACTGTTATACATGAAGAAGTTGGTACTTCAAATCCAATTCAGCAAGAGGAACATGATGCTAGTGATGATGAGACCATTACTCATATGTTGCTCAACATGTCAACACAAAGAGGTATTAGTATTCCTGGAGTTGAACAACCTCAAGTCTTACCTGTTCAATCTACTCAAGAGTTAGATCCAAAGGATAAAGGAAAAGGAATCTTGGTAGAATCAAAGAAAAAGAAGAAGAAGCTTACTATAGCAGACTTAAGAGCTATTGAAGTAGCTAAAAATGAAGAAGCTGCTAGAAAGTTACAAGTTGAGTTGGATGCTGAGTTAGAAAAGGAGCAAGTTATTCAACCAATAAGACCAAAATCAATTGCTCAAGAAAGAAATGCTATGATGAGTTATTTGAAGGGTCGAGGATATAAAGGTTTACAGAAGCTGAGATATCCAGAGATGAAAAATCTATATGATGCTGTTAAAGAGTCAATTCAAAGAGAACTGGATAGTTTTGTTCCTATGGATTCTGAAAGGGAAAAGAAGCTGGAGGAAGTAATGAAAGAACAAGCAGATAAAAGAAGGTTAAAGAGAAAGAAAATAAATCATGATGCTCAATTATCAAAGAAGCTCAAATTGTAAAGAACTGACACAGTTGATGAATTGAGAAACTACTTAAGAGTTGTTGATTTTTGAGCATCCTAAGTCAAAAGAAGTTGCTGATACAAATCTATGATTTTTGCATTAGAAGTTGTAGAATCATCAGAAGATGGAGATTATCTTGTTTTTCACAGAGAAGATGAAAGTTTCAGAGCATTCAACTTGTTGTGGGACATACTGCATTTGATAGACAGAGAAGATTTACTTCATCTATACCAACAAGTACAAGCTCATTTTGAACACATTCCACCAAAAGGAGTGGGTTTAGTGTTGCTGGGTGATCTTACAACTATCTGGGAGACTGAAGAAACAAGCAAAGATGATCTCTAGAATAATCAAGAAGATTAGGAAATTACAAGTTGGAGATTCTTTGAATCAGCAGGAGTGCATGTATTGGAGTTAGAAGATGGTACCATGATTCACATGCTAGCAGAAAGAAGATATCCTCTTACAAGAGATCTCATGATCAAAATGCTAGATCATGGTATGGAAGTTGAACAAGAGACTGAAACAGCACTCATGGTAATTGAGTTGTTCATCAAATGGACAACTTTAGCAGAAGATGATGCATGATTACTGCTATGATTTTTGAATAATAAGTACTTTTCTCAAAGTAGTGCTAGACAAACAGTACTTTATCAAAGTACTGCTTGTAGCATAAAACCAGTAAAGTCCTTTAATAAAAATAGAAATTTTTGTAATGTGCAAAACACTTTTTGAAGCACAAGATTACAGCAACAAATTGTTTTACACATGGTGTTAGTACTTGTACTACACAACAAATGGTATTCAACTCACTATGTTTAATAAACAAGAAAGAGTTTGACTCATCATGAGGGTACGGCTCTGATGTGATTATCAAATCCGTTTTTAGTTGAAAATTTACTAAAAATTGTATGGTTTTCAACTCACCATATCTGTGATAGTGAAGAGTTGGCTAGCCCACAAGATGATGGCTTGTGGTAAAGACTGTGAAAAATCCATTTGTATGGTAATTAGTTCACCATGGTAGTGATTGTACTAAAAGAACTAGCTAGTCCAAAAGCAAACGGCTCTTGGTAAAGAATAAACAAATCCGTTGATAGCTGATGATTTGCTAAAAATCATATGGTTATCAATGTACCATGGTTTTTAACCTAAACATTGGCTACTCCAGAGTTAATGGCTTTGGTAAAGAGACATCAAAATCCATTATTTTTCAATGATTCACCTCTCACAGGAGTTTACACACCTGGAAGTGATGAGAATAGTATGAAACTTTGTGATCTGATGTACATTTTGCCATATGTTGCTGAGTAGCTGAAAAGATTAAGTTGCTGTGAAGAAAAAGGTTGCTGATAAAGATTGCTGATATAGACTACTTTGAAGATGCTAATACAAATACAGTGAGTACAAGTCAGACAGAAGATAAAGATACAATCTTTCCTTGAAGACAAAGATGTTGAAGTTAAAGATACAAAGGAACTTGAAATCAAGCAAGTAGAATTCAAGTTAGGGGAGGATTGTTGGGATATAAAGTCAAAGTATTGCTGAAGATCAAAGTTGTTAGGATCATAGTTTTCAACTATTCAGTCAAGTCTCGGTCATTTCAATAAATGTAATAGGTTGCTAGTATTATCACTTTCATTTATGTTTTAGCTTAATACTCGTATGGTTATAAGACGAGTCCAATAAGTGTCCAATGGGCCTCAAAGCCCATACGTCTAGATGATAGGAAAGTAAGGGAGTGTTGCCCTATCCTCCTCCTATATATAGGACACTATGTATCACTTAACATTTGTTGGTTATTTTCATATCTTAAGAAAACTCTTGTTCTTTCATCTTTCACATTGATCTTAATCAACCAAGTCTATTTCTCATCTCATTTCTTTCATTTGAATACTTGTGTTTACTATAATGGTGACCTAACAAGCCATGAGAAGTGTCCGAAGGTCTGAATCTGATCAGTCATAGAAGCAAAGGTTTAAGATGGAGCATTGTTGTCGTTTACATGATTAGTGTGAGAATCCTAATGATACATCTGAGTTAATTTGATCATCATCAAATGTAACAACTGTGTCCAATTGATAATTTTCTTCTGTATTGAGAACAATGCATCATTTTGAAACCGGATTGTTCGACTTGGTAGATGCAGATGCAGATTTGGGTGACAATATCATGTATAAGCATGATTAGGTCGTTTACCTGAGACCAGAGTGTCAATCAAGTATATAGGACCTGTCAGTGATGTGGAGTTCCTGCATGTTGGCCATAAGCATAACAGCAGCATTAGCTTCGGAGATGGCTTGTCATGTCATCATCAGACTGGAGCATTGGCCATGAAGCCTGTTGTCATTAGTTTGTTTGTGCTCGAGCTTCCTCCTAAGGAGCTAATAGAAGTTGCTGTTTGTGATACTTGACTGCCCTGCAGTTCCTTGGGAGAAGGACATGCAGTAGCCATATTGACCGACTCCATTGCAGTTAAAGCACTTAATGATTTGAGTTCCCTGATGTATCATTCACATATCCCAAATTCACCTTCTTCTGAGATGGAACCAGAGTTTGGTCCTGAAGCTTCCCTCCATTGTTGTTAAACCTCTGTCCAGAACTGTAACTGACCAGAATTGAATCTCCCACTAATTACGGTTTTGAACCTCAACACGGCCATCATGAATCACAGCTTGATTCCTTGTATTAGACGATGATCGGAGACGATGTTGGACTTGTTAGAAAATTTGCTGAAAGCTCAGCAATGGAGTGCTTATTCCCTTATAAGGTGTTGAAGTTCCTCGTCATCATTCATCATCATGTGATTGGTACAAGGATCATTGGTGTGGATAAGTCAAGTTGTGTTGGTTGTTGTTGTGAGGAGAGTCATACGATGAGGTCTTATTCTGAATAGGGTAATTGAAGTGATTCTGTTCAACTGAGTAATCGCGGAAGTTTGCATGGGACGAATTCGGAACATGTGAATGAGCACCAATGCTAATGGAGTTTGATGTTGTGAGACGGTGAAAGGGTTCCTCTCTGAGCACGGTCTTTGTTACTTCTGACTCATGGTGTTTGATAATCATACAACAATCCATACAGTGCATCATGAAGGATTCTTTGCTTGACGAACAATGTCGCATAACGCTGCCAACTCGCGTCCAAGGCACCCAAGAAACTTAGTTGTTCACGGCAATCTTTGGTAGTGTGATGTGTGTCTGTCGATTCATTTCATGGATATTGGTGAAGCGGTGATAGTATGACTCAAGTGATTCCATGGCTCTATCATGAAGAGTTGTGTATTTCCATGTAAGTTTGCGATCCATATCCTCCTGATTCATTGATCCTTCCATTAGTAGATGAACGTGTTCCCACATGGCCTTCAGCATTTTTCTGAGCATCAACACTGCGAAAGATAGGATTTGGTTTATGCTGTGAAGAGATGTAGCTCATGGGATATTCGTCTTGCTTCCTTATGAAGAATTTGTTCAGGCAGTGAGACGTGTTTCAGGGTAAAGCTGTTGAAGGACTCAGGGCTCTAGGGGGAACAGGCATTGTCATTAGCAGGAACATGTGGTTGAGAGGTGGTACAAATGGAGCCTTCCATGATAACCTTCCTAAAGATATCTGCCATTTGGTTTCTTGGGATCAAGAAATCTAAAGAATCGGCTGGACCAGTTGAACAAGTTACCGTTTACATTGGTGGTGTGTCAATTGAACTCTGTCTTGCCTCGATTGTTGGAGTAGTAATGACCTCACACCTGATCAAACCAAGTTGAGACTGTTTTGGCGTTGTAGTGATTTGTTTGAGCATTTGGTAAAGTTTGAGGTTGAAATTTGATGCATCATGGCATGTGCTGAGAATACATGGTAGTTTGGCTGTGAATATGATTGTGCATTTTTTGATATTGTGTTGCTGGGGTCGAATTGTGCAGTTGATGATAATGTTTTGCTTGAAACGGGTTAAAGTACGGTGGTTGAACACTGATGATAACTTGTGGCTTTATGGATCTTGTAGAGGTATAGTACAAAGGCTTAATTCCCCAAAAGTAACTAAAAGATTTTTACTATGCTTGGCAATTTGGAGAGATTTCGATAAACGTTAAAGTACAATTAATCCCAAGAAACAAAGTTTCTCGATAAACCAAGAAAGATTTCGGATAACTCCGTTATTCTCGATAAAGGTAATTTATCGAGAAATGTTGGAGACAATTACGAGATCTTTGGGGAAAGTGAGACAGAGTTTCTTTTCGATGGGCACTTAAGTTAATTTCGATTTAGATTAGATTTCGAAAACAAGAGATTGATTTCGATAATTTTATAAGGTTCTCGATAAACCTAAGTTTTCGATAAAAGAAATCCAAAGTTTCGAGATTATACAATAACGAAACTATCCAATATGTCGAAGTGTATTCTTTCTTATACAAGAGAGAAAAGCACTGATTAAGCAACCAAAACACTTAAGTAACAAGAATACAAGTTCTCGATAAAATAGGGTTTTATGTTCTCGATAAAATGGGTTTTTGAAACTTCTCGATAAATGAGGGTTTTAAGGTTCTCGAAAAAACGCAGATTTTTCTTTTGTGAAAAAGCAAGCCTAAAACGAGTTTTTAATCTAAGATTCTTGTACAACTAGCATAAAATGGTGAAATCTTAATGAAAGTTTCAAACTTGAACTTTTTAACAAAAAATTATAAAATTTTCGATAAAAAGTACAAGTTTGTACGAATCTTAAAAAACCCAAAAAATTTTGAAACTTTGTTGTTTGTTTTGGTTTCAAACACAAGTTTGTAATCAAATATGTGATAAAAACACAAAAGAAGCAAAAAAGTTGCAAACTTTTGAATCTAACGAGACTAAGAATGAGTTTTTGGGGCGTAAAATCACAAAAAAATAAACTACACCTTCTTCTAGCGATTGATACCAC
>LBNU01004854.1:9626-42012 GCA_014162995.1 Artemisia annua
TTTTCAAGAAGATCCTAAAGTAATTCATCTTGAAGCCGTTAAAAGGATTTTTAAATACATTAAGGGCACTACACACTTAGGATTATGGTATCCCAAAGGAACGGGAATGGACACCATAGTGTATGCCGACTCGGATCATGCCGGTGGCTATGTTGATAGAAAAAGCACAAGTGGTACTTGTACTTTTGTTGGACATTGTCTCACCTCATGGTTCTCTAAGAAGCAAACGGCTCTCGTTATCTCAACAACGGAAGCCGAATATGTTTCGGCCGGAAAGGCATGTCAACCAACTCTTTGGATGAAACAAGCTCTTGTCGACTACGGAATTCAACTAAATGACATCTTCATTCTTTGCGACAACAAAGGAGCCATAGATCTTAGTAAAAGTCCCGTCCAACATTCCCGAACTAAACATATCGAAATCCGTTATCACTTTCTTCGTGACAACATCCAAAAAGGAAACATCTCAATCGAGAAAGTTTTTTCCGAAGATAACATAGCCGACATTCTCACAAAACCTCTCAAACGAGAACCTTTTAACCTTCTTAGGCTAGGCTTAGGACTCATGGAACCCACATTGTAGTTCTAAACATTAGACAAAAATCACAAAAACCAAAACAAATAAATAAATTTTTTTTCTCAGCAGAGTCGGCGGAACCCTGCGACCCAACGGGCGGAACCCCCTTTTTGGTTCCGCCGTATCCGCCGACCTGCAGAACTTTTTATTTGTTTATATTAAACCAAACACCCCTTTCCACCCATCATTTCCAAACTGCCACTATTCACTCATCCTCACCCACGAATTTTTGATCCTGAAACCATCCTCATTGCTCTCTAATCATCATTGTAAGTATCCTAAACATAATTACACTCCTGATCTGAGTCTAGGAATTCTATTTTTGCACAAAATCAAAAACTTGGGGTTATGCATTAACTTGAGAAATTAATGTAGAAACTTAGGTGTTAAACAAAACTAATCATGTTTCCCATAGTTAGGAATTGCATTCTTATAAACTATTAACATGTTTACTAAAACACCCCATGTCAAATTCTTGCAAAAATTTCTCACAAATAGGACAAATATTTTTTCGTCTCACATTGTGAATACAAAATCAAAACGTTATGTTTAAAACATCACTTGCATAATGTCTCTTGAATGCTAAAGGGAATACATAACCAATATGTATTTTCGGGTACATTCAAACGAAGCTACATTGAACTAGGAGCGTTTGGGTTATCTTTTGTTTTATAACAAAACTTGCACTATAAAAACGTTTTGAGCATCAAAATGAGTCAAGATAACCGCACCTCCACATGGTTTTCATATAGGCACACACTAGAAAATCTACATTGCAATAGTCGTTAACATAGACTAAAATGTGATATTTTATTTTTCTAGGAATCATCATGCCTCCCGTGACTCATTACGATCACAAAGACACCATTAAGTACCTTCCAAAACACCACAAAACCAAAGGCCTTACCGAAAACCAAATCAACATCTTCAAAGCCCTAGAAAAGAGATATGTCCATGAGGGTAGAACCATCGACCCATCCTTCCTAGCCGGCACAAACCTACCCGCCGAACTTGCGGCCATTCAATTTGATTGTCTTTTAGAGATAGACGAGCCTATTTGTCCTAGGTTCATTCTAGAGTTCTATGCTTCCATCAACCTCTTCTCCGATGATTATGGACGTATGTCTATAAATTTCTTGGCTAGTGGCCATCCTTACTCCTTCACCCTAGATGAGTTTGCTCAAATCCTAGGTGTCCCAAACCGTGGTACTTGCATCTACACCAACAAGCATACCCTCTCAATTCTTGACACGCTCATTGACCGCATTCATCCCTATGATACACCTCTTGTGTCAAAAGATGTATTTCGTGACCACCTCTTCATTAGGACCACCACCACTAGGAGAACCCGTTCGGGAAATGAGGTTAACAAGGATCCATATGGAATGGAACTCAATGAACTCAAGCCCCAATTCGAGAAATGGGAGGAAGTCCTTAGAGCCAATGTCATTAGCACCTTAGGAAACCGGGATCATATAAATGTTTGCCTTTGCTACATGCTCTACTCCTTGTCCGTTAGGCAACCCTTCAACCTTGCCTACTACATGGCCAAGAGAATGGCCGACATTCCCGTGCAAGGCACAACGGCTATGCCGTATGGAATGCTCTTGACCCGTCTCTTTAGGTTCATCTCCCCCATTCCTCCAACTCCTAGAGGTCTTCGCCTAGACTACTCTCTCATCCCACACACATTTGTCCCACTTAGTGATAAGAGAGTCTACAAAACCCAAGGCAAATGCCCTCATCCTCCTACCTCATCATCATCATCTTCAATGAGTGAAGATGAGACTTTGCCCAACTCTAGGCTTCCACCTCTAGAATACCTTTCACAACTTCCAACTATTCCTAATGAGTCGGCGGAGTTCAAGCAAACGAAGGGGATGTTCAAGAACATCGGGAGGTTCCTTGGAAAACTCAAGAAGAAGATTGATCGTCTATGAGTGCGGGTGTGTAAGGAGTGTTTGGCACTAGGTGTCATTTAAACAATTTGGTTGTTAAACAATATGTTTTATGGATTTATGTTGTGTTAGGGATATTTGGTAACATTTGGAACTTGTATGAACTAACTTTGATGCAGGACGACAACATATGGCATGTTGTTAAATTTTCAAGTTTATGAAAATTTCACTAAGTATAGTGAAATTCGCTAGCCCCCGGTCAAAGTCCAACCGTATGAGTGTTTACATGTCCAATTTTTGCATTTCCTAACCAGATATGAATTATATTTTTACTTTTAGGAGTTTTCGGAAAATTTGAAAATCGTTTTGCGGGTCAAAATAGTGGACTGTATGGTTTTCCAGGTCTGGCGGAACTGGCGGAACCAAAGAATGGGTTCCGCCAGTGTAAATTTCTGGATAACCCAGATTTGGCCCAACGGATACGGCGGCACCCTCATATGGGTTCCGCCCGTTTAGTCCGAGGGTTCCGCCAGATCACCTGGAATTTTTATTCGTTTTTCAAACTTTAGAAATACAAAATTCATCAAATCAACCTTGTATGTTAGAAACTCAGTCCTTGTTAGTTTATAACATCATTAGGAGTATTCTAAGATTCTAAAACCAAAAGGAATCCCTTTCCCGTCAAAAACCAAATTAAACCATAACCACCTCAAGGAACCCTCACACATAAAGGAAGGAACCCTCCCAAAGGATCCTTCCAATCTGTGGAACATATTCTCCCAACCATTTTGACAAGACCACTAAGCATTTAGTGCAAATCTTTGTCTTCTTACTCCATCATCTTTATTGGATTGACTTCCAATTGATTTGACAACCTTCATTACTCACCCAAATCATTAGAAACCTCAACATTTCTATGGCCAAACATCAAATCCAAACACTTCATCCAACATCTCTTCCACTCTATAAATTTGACCATATTGGAACACATCAAATCACACCATCACCATCAAAATCCCTTCTCTTAAGCCTCTAAACCACAACTTTGACAATGACAAAGTCAACAATCACCTCTCAACCACCTCGACCCATTCGGAGAACAGCCCGAATAAGTGTCAAACCAATTTGCTCACACCAAACCATCAACCTAAGTTCTTCATCTTCGGATGAATTCTCTTCACCCATCAAAAGTGAACATTTTTTAAACTTTGCATCTCCAACTCCATCACCCAAGGCACCCAATGAGCTCACTACTCCACTACCAACAAAATCACCCATTGACCCAACTCCACCAAGTACACCAATCCAAACATCCAAAACTCCATCTCCATCAACACTACCTCAACTTGAACCAATGGAGTTATTTGGGTCTCCTCCAACATCACCACATCCTTTTGTACAAGATCTTAATGATCTTCCACCTAGATCAACAAATCCACCACCTTTGACAAATGAAAAACCAAGCCCATTGTTTGACCACAATGAGCCTTTTGATCAAATTCCACCACCAAAAAAAGCCTTCAACCAACCACAACCATTGTTATTTCACCCACTCTTCAAAGACATTCATGGTCCTCTATATGGCGAACCTAACTTTGAAAACTATGATCACCCAAATTCAAAGAATGGTCGAAAACCATCTCCATCAAGCAATGGACTTGCAAACCACATTGCTTGAATCCATTCCAAACCCATCCTCCAACCAAGAAACCAAAACCAACCCACCTCCACCACCATCATCAAACGACCCATTTCCACCCACTCATCACCATGCTTGCTCACAATGTGAGCAAATGGTCAAAATAGGTGAAAGCATCAAAATGTTGCTTCATCAATTTCAAGATGAGACCCGCTTCGCTATACAACACATCCTAGAACGTTTGGATGCTCTTTCCCATCCAAACCAATCCTAGACCCCTTTTGGAGGCCTTTTGCCCCATTTTAGGAAATGTTGAAAGTCTTCTACTTATAGAAGTAGAATTTTATTTTTCTTCATTTCTTGGTTATTTTTAACTTTTATTTTTATTTTTAGAAGTAGGAGTATATTTTCATTTCTTGTCCTTGACTTTTAGAAAGTCAAATTTTACTTGGAATGATATCTTCTACTACTATCTTATTTTTATTGTTGGTTGATCATATATTAGTTGTGATTGTGGTTGATTATATTCTCATAATATGTGGTGACTACATGCTTGATTATGTATCATTATCACCAACTAACCATTTTTTTTTGTAGGTTCAAAATCCATGTTTCCCAACTTGACACTCCTTTTAGGGGGAGTATTGACCAAGGGGAGCAAGTGCATAGTTCCGCTACGCTACTCTTCTTTTTGTTTCGACAAAAAAGGGGAGAAAGTTATCTAAACTTAGAAACTTAAAATGATTTTCATCAATTAAGTAAACCAAGTTTGATATAACATTTTTTTTAAGTCTTAACACTAAAATTTGTGAGTTACTTAAAAACAAAGTTTATGTTTTGTCATCAACAAAAAGGGGGAGATTGTTAATACAAATATCGCCTAAAAACGTTATTTATATTTTACGATCTTTGCTAAGTTTTGTTAATGACAAAGTGTAAACTTTAGTTTTTAGTAAAACATGATTTTAGTTTAAAGTCTTGCATAACTAGACATTTGCTACATTTACATTTCATATAAAACACAACATTTTCATATTTCTTTAAATAGAAATGTCACATCCCATTTATGGTAAGTTTTGTCAACATACATTTAAGGAAAGATTGTGTGTTTGACTCAACATAGATTTCTTACACAAGGTTTGTGTGTTTGACTCACCATAGGTTTCTTACACAAGTTTTGTGTTTGACTAAGAATTTATTTGATGTGACTTTGGATGGTTTGGCAAGTTATGGCAAAACATACTGTCAGACCTGGCGGAACCCTCGTGGTACACGGGCGGAACCCTTCTGAGGGTTCCGCCGTATCCGCCAGACCTGCTGGATGTTTTGCTATAAATACCAAGCCATTTGTTAGAATTTTCTTTTTATCACTTCTCATTACATTTTACACATACACATTCATATCTTTCATCTAACCCTTTTAACATCTCATTGTTGTGAAGATTCTTTTGTAGCAAAGAAGTTCACAAGTGCATATAAAGTTACAAGTATTCAACACAATGTTGCAAGACTTGTTAGCTTAGCATCGTGTAGACTTTGTGTAGTTTACACTTCATTTGATTGTGTGTTTTCAGTTGTGATCGGTTAGTATTTTAGGCCTTAAAATACATAGTGTGACGGGAGTTGTTGTACCCTTGTAAAAGAACTAAACGGGAGTGGTTGTACCCCTGTAAAAGAACTCGACATCTAGCTTAGTGTCGGTAATCTTGTAAGCGACGTGTAAGGTTTTCTCCGCCGGTGAAAGGAGCTTGTTGACTAGTGAAAGACACTCTCGAGTTGGATACTCGGGGCGTGGACGTAGGGCAAGGAAAATAGAGTTCCTTGTAGCCGAACCACGATAAACACTCGTGTCATGGTTTGATCGCTTCTTTCTTTTTACTTGCATATTACATATTGTCTTTGTGTTCATATCTTTGATTAAACGGAAAGTTTCAAAAGATAATTAGATTAAAAACCGGTAAACTATTCAACCCCCCTTCTAGTTTTCCACAAACTATTTTATAAACTATTCTAAAAAGTTTTTAAATCAAAATCCACCATATCTACTAATAATGATGTACCCGGCTCATAGATCCTAAGGGAGGTAGTTATTCATTTACTGCCCCTAAGCTTGAGCATCGAAAATTTACCAAATGAAAGAAAAGAATGAAGTTAACTTATGTAAAAGTTTGTAAACATGTTTAAATTAAAATAATCTCGAATATACTTATTAACCAAAACCCTTAATTTTCATCAATTCATAAAACTAAACTTGAATTTAATCCCATACCTTTATTACAAAATATGTTAAAGAGACTTGTTACATCATGAATGTAGCATAAGCGCCTCAAAAATCAATCTTAGGGATGCTTACTTCATACGGTAATAAAGTTTTCTTAGTTCTTTCCCTCATTGAAAACACACACCTACACGTGTGAGATTGATATGAAATTATGAGATTATAAATTATCTAAACATAAGGCAATTCTTTAATCTCAGCTCCTAAAGTTAACTTTGCATTGTTAGTCCTTTTCGTTAAATCTTTTGTATCGTTAGTCCTTTTTCGTCAACTATTTGCGTGATAGGTCCTCATTTCTATTAAAAACTAACGGAAGAACTTTTCTAGTATGCCAAAAGAATTATGATATATTTCTAATCAAATCTATAAAATTTTGGGTGTTACAACATTACAATTTAATTAATTTAGAGGTTAGCTGTAATCCTTTTTATAAAGTTAGCTCAAAGATCATGCGTATTTTCATTCGTTTCTCCATCAAATTTATTAAATCTTTTATGAAGTTAATTCAACTTTTACTTTTATTGATCAATAGAAGGTTCGAATTTACAATTAAGCTATGCTATTGATCAATAAAAGAATTGATCGACACAAAATAATTTACTCCTATTATAAAATCGATTAAGTTTCAACCATTTGCTTTTGCATAACTTTAATTATACTTTTAGCTCTCAAATTAAATCTACATCTTGTCCATGTACTAAGCTTAGAAAACACAAAATTGCCCCTAAACTAATGAAGGTTGTTCTAATCCACTAACACGTACAAAAAATTTATTATGTATCTAATCTAAACATTTATTTGCTTAAACAATATTTTGGGTTAAAAGCTCAATTGACAATGAGCAAATGTTGTTTCTTAAATACTACTTGAAGAAACAATTTTTTTTTTCTTTTTTTTAAATAGTGTCAAACAACTTTATAAAACAAACAAGTATTGTAGCTAGACATGGATAAAGGGGCATGACATACATATAGTGAGCTACAATAATGGTTAAAGAGCGTAACATAGTTAGGCTAAAAGATAATTGAGCATGCCACGTCATGACATTGTTAGGGTCTCTTAGAGCATAGGATACTCATGGTACCGTTTTGCTGGTGTCGTGAAAAAAGTTTTGTTGCATCAACATCTTATCCCATAACACCAAAATCAATTACAACACCAAAAACACCCATCCCTCCTATAACACCAAAATTTGGTGCCATCGTGCACCCTATGACTCATATAACCCACTAAAACACAAATGAATAATGAAAAAAAAAAAAAAAAAAAAAAAAAAAACAAAAAAAAGACACGTTTGGGTTAGTTGTGACAACGCCAGACCCGAAAGCGCGACCATTGGTTTGGTCTTGACGCAGTCGGGTGACATTGTCCGAAAAAACGCACAAGACAACACAGGGTACTCTGTGCTCTTTCTTTTACATAAGCCTTTATGGCCCTGGCCCGTAAATGGACCTTTATAACTGATATTATTAATTAATTGATTACGTTAGTACTAACTAGGAGGTTGTTTGTTTTTTGTACAAAACTCTGATTGACCTCAAATTACGGTTAGATATTTGTTGCTATGTGGTGTTTGTTTTTTTTTAAGACTTCATACATAAAAACTTCTGAAAAACCTCTAATTCGTTTAGATATTATATAATATCTTATTACATCTAAAACTCTTGAAAGCCACGATCAAATGAGACCACCCTTCATTCTTAAATGAGGTACTGGGCTGATTTTTTATTACTATAATAATGAAGTAACGGGGTGATATTTTTTATCAAGCACTTTATCAAATTAATTATTTTACTAGAAAATTTCTTTTTTCATTGTGTTTTTATTATAGTTTGATTATATATTGTGAATTTTATGTTTAAAAAGGAATGAAATATAAAATTATTTAACGCATAATTTGTTAGGAATTCAAGTTAAGAATCGGTGACGATCAATTACAATTTGTTTTATAGCGAAAGGGTTATTTTTTTGTTTATTCAGACATTTTATAAAAACAAACAGTCTAAAACTTTTGAACTACTTATATTTAAATGTAGTATTCAGATTCAGAAATTAAACATCTTTAAAAAAAACACTACCTAGGCTAACATTTTTTCCAAGCCATTTTTTTTACCTTTCTTTATGTTAAAAGTCCTAAATAAGATTAGATATCAATTTTTAAATAAAAGCAAAGTATATTATTTTCTCAAAAAAACACAACAAACCAATAAAAACATCTGCAGGCTGGCTGTCACTATCTTTGGCTTCAGAACACAAAAACATACATACAAATTAAAAAAGACGGTGTGACAAATGACCAGATTCTATCTGTCTTTCTATTCACTTCCCTATAAAATATTTCTTAAAAACCAATTGAAATTCTACATTAAAATTTGTAAGTCAGCTGGTTGAATATTTCATTTCTTTAAGAGGTAATCAATACACTTTTATTACTGTAGTATTCATAGTGATTTTTGCTTAAAAAAAAAGTATTCATAGCGATTATTACTCTCTTTTTTGTTATTTATTTTTTTAATTTATTGTCAATATTATTGTATTATGTATTTATTGGCTTTGCCTTAATGATGATGACGTATAGTCTACACTCGGGTCACGAACCCAATTAGTAAACATTACTAACATTTAACCCCACCACGCGTGGGCCGCCTTAATAATAAATGGACTACCATTTAGACGGTTTAGGCCTACAGGGCCCAAGCCCAAATTTATAGAATTGATAAGGATATCTCCTAATTATGGAGTGTATATCAAATACCCGCGATACGCGGGACACATCGAAGAGTAAGGAGCACAAAACCTTATCGGTTACGTGTGTATAAATAGGGCATCATAGCTCTCGTCCAAGGGATGATCTACAAAACCCTAAAACTCTTCACAACCCTTAATTCGATTACTTACTCTCACGCCGGAGGATAATCGGGGGAGACAAGCCCTCGATAAGCCTAACGGTGTCTGTTGCTTTCTTAGTGCGCAGGTCCCCAAGCATTATCATCTAATTGATACGAGAACAGGAACCCAAACAAGGAACGCCCAACTTTTGTATCAACAAGTGGCGCCATCCGTGGGACCCTACACTAAGAACTAGGATGACGAAAAACAAAAACGCAAGTCAGCGGACTCCGTAGTTGGACAAGACGCGTAGCGACCCTCCAAGGAGGAACTACCCAGATTTGACCTCTAGGCAAACCACTGGGACAACCAGTGCGCCTGGTCACCAAGAGTTGGAACCAACCCCAACTCTCCCAACAATGGAGTTGCCCGCTACAACTACTCAGACTGCTACGGTAGTCCCTAACAATGAGGATCTCCAGCGCACTCTCTTCACTACTCCTCATCAGACGGCATCCGCTGTGAACAACACAGCGCCGCCGGGCGCACCTGACCGAGAAAGAAGGATCAATTTAGAAGAAAACGTCATTACGCTGGAAGAAGATCCTCAGGAAACGACGTTAAAAAGTTTCGTATCACGAAATTTTGAAACGTTGGATAATCTCCTGCAAGAGGAGAAAAGAAGAAGGTTAAGTCAGAGCCTACACGCTCGACTTGACTTCAATGGAACCTCCCCACCGCGCTATGAAGAACGCGATAACAATGGAAGGCATACCGATGTCCGCGCCAGGCTTGGCACGCCATCCAACTCACAGTACTCGGAGGAACATGCAGATAGTGAGAGACGCACTAACGTCCACACTAGATTGGGGAGTCGCAGAGTCCACGATAGGTTAGGACGACGGCGCTCACCAAGCGAGGGTTCTTCTAGATTTGGAAACAGAAGAATTCATGACAGATTGGGCAGGCGAATCTCCCCAAACGAAAGCCTCTCAGGCTCAGACTTCGAGGAATAGCGGCGCAAACGCCGCAGAAGAAACGACTCTTCCTCAGACAGCTCCTCGGACAACGAGGACAACGAGACAGGACACTGGAAGTCCAGGGGAAGACGTCGCGAGGAAGACGATGATGACATATCCCTTCCTTGGCGTCGCCAGAAGATCAACGCGTTCACAAAGCGCATAAGCGACTATTCTGACCACAAGAAAAGGCGCATGCCTTCCAATGTCAAAACATATGATGGAACAGGTGATCGCGATGATCACCTAACAATTTTCAAAACCGCTGCTACTATCGAAAATTGGCCACAACCTGTGTGGTGCCATATGTTTAATTCCACATTAGTAGGGAATGTGCGAAACTGGTTTAGCAAGCTTCCACGGAGAAGCATAAAAGGGTATGAAGAGTTGCAGAAAGCCTTCCGCGTAAACTTCACTCAAAGAAAGAAGTGCGCTAAAGACCCAACGGAATTGGCCAGAGTGAAACAGCGCCAAGGGGAGTCAACGAGCGCCTACATGGAACGCTTAAAAGATGAGTGCATAAACATCAAAGCATGCCCTGAAGTACTAAAAATTTCAGGATTCATGAATGGGATTAATAACCAGGACCTTATCAAAAAGTTAAATGATAAAGTCCCCCAAACCTTTGATGAGCTAATGAAGCGCACGAGGTCCTTCATCCAAGGGGAAGCCGCTGTCGCAGATAGCAAAAAAGGATACTCGAATTATAGACCGCAAGAACAGTCAAGGAGACAATCCAATGACCAAGGCGGTAATCATAACAAAAGCTATCGCAAGGAGGGAGGTGCGCGGGGAAACGACAAGTATACCCCGTTGACAAAAACTCCACGAGAAATATTCGCAACGGAAGGAGCGAAATTTCCTAAACCCCCGCCAATGCGCACACCAGAAGGGAAGCGCACATGAACAGGGTACTGCGACTACCACGGACAGAAGGGCCACACAACAAATGATTGTGTCCAGCTACGCCAACTAATCAACAAACTAGTCAAAGAGGGAAGGCTGGATCACTTGGTCAAGAATATCAAAGAAGGGAAGGATAAACACAAAACCGGAGACAAAAAAGAGGCACCTAAAGAAAAAGCAGACACCATCTATATGATACAATCATGGCAACGCAAGGTCAAGCAAAGGGTCAGCCAAAGGTTCTCTACTAGTGATGAAATTTCCTTTCCCAAGTTGACTGCGGACAACGCAGTAGCGGAACCACTCACCATCGAAATACATGCGAGGGGTCACGATATCCACCGTATGTATGTGGACGGAGGAGCATCCGCAGAAATAATGTACGAACATTGTTTCAAGAGATTGAGACCTGAGATACAAAGCCAGCTAGTTCCAGCCGCGACATCTTTAACAGGCTTCACAGGAGAGAAGATATGGCCAATAGGACAACTACGCATGCTCGTAGTAGTTGGCAACAAAGAGCATTCCACCAAGGCATGGTTGAACTTCATGGTAATTAGATCTCCATCGCCAACAATGGCATCATTGGAAGATCGGGAATATCAGCCCTCCGTGTAGTACCATCCACAGCACATGGAATGCTAAAATTTCCAGTAGAGGGCGGTGTAGTCACCCTCTATAACAACACTGTGCCTCCCGAAGAATGTAACACAGTTACATGCGACACTGCAAACATTCCAGAACATGGCGCACCCAAGGTACCAAACATAAAGGTAGCAATTCACCCGGATTATCCTGAACAACAGGTATCGCTCGGGGGTTCGCTGTCAGATAAAGGGAAAGCAGCCGTATGCGCACTCCTGCAGAAAAACCTGGATATCTTCGCATGGGAACCAAAGCATATGACTGGCGTAGCTCGGTCAATCTCAGAACATAAGCTACAAATCCGACAAGGATATCCGCCAACAAGGCAGAAGAAGCGTGGCCAAGCCCCAGAGCGCGCGAAAGCCATTCTGGAAGAAGTACACAAGCTTGTGGACGCAGGTATTATGCGAGAAGTCTACTACCATGATTGGCTGTCTAATCCAGTCATGGTAAAAAAGAGCGATGGCAGATGGCGAATGTGCGTAGATTTCACGGACCTCAACAAAGCATGCCCGCAGGACTGCTACCCACTACCGGAAATAGACTGGAAAGTGGAATCCTTATGTGGATATCCTTTTAAATGCTTCTTAGACGCATACAAAGGATACCACCAAATCCAAATGGCTAAGCAGGATGAGGAGAAAACAGCTTTCCATATGAGCCAAGGCGTCTATTGTTACACAAAGATGCCTTTCGGGCTAAAGAATGCGGGAGCCACCTACCAGCGCTTGGTAGATAATGCGTTCGAAAAGCAGTAGGCCGCAACTTGGAGGTCTACGTTGACGACTTGGTAATAAAGAGCCACACCGAAGATGAAGTAGTGCGCGACATTGAAGAGACATTCAAAACACTACGGAAAATCAACATGAAGCTAAATCCTAAGAAGTGCACTTTTGGCGCTACAGAAGGCATGTTCTTAGGATACTTAATAGAACCAGATGGCATTAAGCCATGCCCTGAAAAGACGGAAGCAGTCATACAACTTCCTTCACCACGCACGCTGAAGGAAGTCCAATCCTTGAATGGAAAATTGGCCGGTCTAAACAGATTTCTATCCAAATCAGCGGACAAGTCATTACCACTATTTAAAACACTCAAGAAGTGTACAAAAAAGGGAGACTTTCGCTGGACTACCAAAGGGGAGGAAGCGTTTCAGCAGCTCAAGCAAACAATAGCAGCGCTCCCCAAGTTAGTCGCACCCCGACCAGGGGAGGAGTTGATAATGTACTTATCCGCGACTCATGGTGCAGTAAGCGCAGTACTATTGACAGATAGAAACTCAGTACAAACACCGATGTACTTCGTAAGCAAGGCGCTCAAGAAAACGGAGATCAACTATAGCCCGATGGAAAAACTAGTACTGGCGCTTGTATTTGCAGCCAAGAGGCTGCGCAGATACTTTCAGGCGCACCCCATAGTGGTGATCAGAGACCAACCCATCAAGCAAGTCATCTTCAAACCTGATGCGTCAGGAAGATTGCAGAAGTGGAGCGTACTGTTAGGAGAACATAACATCTCCTATAGACCACGCACCGCGGTCAAGGGGCAAATACTCGCGGATTTCATCATCGAAAAGCCAGATAGCGAGGATGTAACTCAAACACCCAAGGTGGAATTACAAGAACCATAGATCCTGTTTACGGACGGATCTTCATGCGTAGATGGTTCAGGTGCAGGACTTATTCTCACCAACCCAGAAGGAATGGAATTTACATATGCCTTGCGTTTTGAATTTACTGCCACGAACAACGAGGTAGAGTACGAAGCCCTAATCGCTGGACTACGTATCGCAACACGAATGGGTGTGCGCAACCTAGAGGCAAACGTAGATTCCAAATTAGTGGCCAATCAAGTGTCAGGAGAATACGAGGCTAAGGAGGAAAACATGATCCAATACCTTGAAAAAACAAAATCCTTAATCCAAGGATTTGACAGATTCACAATCACACAAGTCCCTAGAGGGGAGAACAGGAAAGCAGACGCACTGAGCAAAATTGCGTCTACAAGCTTCGCACATCTGTCAAAACAGGTATTGGTAGAAATCCTAAAAGACAAGTCGATCTCCGAGATGGAAGTGTCCACAGTAATAGAAGAAGAAGGCCCTACATGGATGACCCCTATTGTGGACTTCATCAGCAAAGGCATACTACCCCAAGAATAGAAGGAAGGTCAATGAATACGGCGCACAGCGCAGCGATTCGAGCTTAGAGATGGTGTCTTATACAGGCGCTCATTCTTACAACCATGGCTTAGATGTGTAGGACCTCTTTAGGCAGATTACGTACTCCGAGAGATCCACGTTGGTTCATACAGTATGCACTCAGGACCACGGTCTGTTGTGGCGAGAGCCTTAAGGTCAGGATACTACTGGCCCACCATGCACCGAGACGCATGAGATTTGGTACGCAAATGCAGTGATTGCCAAGTTCACAGACCAATTCCACGCCGACCACAGCATGAACTAACACCAATAACATCACCATGGCCATTCTACAAATGGGGGATAGACATCGCTGGACCTTTCCCTGTTGCCGCGGGTGGATTAAAATTCCTCATTGTGGCAATAGACTACTTTACCAAGTGGATTGAAGCGAAAGCAGTGGTGACAATCACGGGCAACCAAGTCAAGCGATTTGTATAGGATAACATAGTATGTCGCTTCGGACTACCCGGTGAAATTATCTCAGATAACGGAAAACAATTCCGTGATAACCCATTCAAAGACTGGTGCGAACAACTGAACATCACGCAACACTTTGCGTCGGTAACTCACCCGCAAACCAATGGTCTAGTGGAACGCGCGAATAGAAGCCTGGGTGAAGGAATCAAAGCGCGCTTGGACAGACACAAAGGAAGATGGGTAGAAGAACTGTCACATGTTCTCTGGGCGCACCGAACAACCATCAAGGTTAGCAATGGAGACACTCCCTTCTCTTTGGTCTATGGGACAGAAGCTGTAATACCAACTGAAATTGGAATTCCAACTATCAGTACCGCGGAAGTTAACACAGCTACCAATGACGATGAGCGGCGCATAGACTTAGATCTATTGGAAGAGCGACGAGAACGCGCAGCGATACGGGAAGAGAAAGCCAAGTCAAGAATGAAAGGATACTATGATGCCAAAGTTCGCAGCACTTCATTCCGACCAGGCGATTTCGTATACCGCGAAAACGACTCAAGCTGCGCAGAAGACACTGGAAAGCTAGGACCAAAGTGGGAAGGACCTTACGAGGTCGTTGAAGCACTTGGAAAAGGAGCGTACAAGTTGCGCGACAAGGATGGCCACGAGCTACAACGAACGTGGAACGTTCGCAATCTCAAGAGATGCTATCTTTAGAACAGGCTACGGCCCAACATGGACAATCACGCACTTTAGAAAGTGCCCCAATAAAGATCCGTGTACTTTTATTTTTTGAGTCTTATCTAGATAAGTATTTTCTTTCCCAAAACTTGCAAGTATTAATAAAACATTCGCGGTTTATAGCTAATTCCGCGACACAATTTCTTTACATTGTTATTTAAATACTGTTTATATTTCAATGCGTTGGTTACATTACCTATTAGCCTACATGGCGTGCATGCATTAATTAATACCCACGTTGGTAAAAAGGATGAGTTAACCTACTAAACAACTCGTTGAGTAAGAGGGTTGCAAACCCATCAACTTTGGATCATGAATCCTTGTTAAACACCTTGCGCTCAAGACGTTGGCGCAAGTTCCTTGCGCATCCCACGATGGATGCACATTAGGGCACACTGTGCGCGTTTAACAACTTAGGAAATCAAGACTCTTGATTCCTTTAATACGACAAGTAAACTTATAAAAATTCATAGACGACTATGATTTCTTTTTCCTTCACTAAGTTAAAAAATTCCATACACGACTATGGTCTGTACTTCAGGAAATTCACACATAACTATGATTCTCCTTTTCTAAGTACGCTTGGATACTTAAAGATATCTCAATAAGAAAGATACATGAGTTATAAACGAACTACGAGTTCCAAAGCATATGTACTTGAAAATTATAAAAACACTAAGTACAAAAGGAAATTTTTTATACATAGAATACGTTTCTACAAAACATGTTGAACAACAACTAAGTACAAAATGGCTAAATACTATATGTACGCCTCAGCTGGCTGGAGCCCCAACTAACAGCCATCTCCTTCGCATCCTTGAGCCTCTTTAGCAACTCAGCATCATCGAGGGAAACGGTGGCCACTGTGACGGGCACACCATCAGACCTAGGAAGATGCGCAGCGCCGAGGCCGCACAAAATGGCCTTTCCTTTGACGCGTTTCTTCCTGGCGACCCTGGATGCATGAGCAGTTAAAGACCTCTGCAAGGATACTTCATTCTCAATACGGAAAGGATTAAGAATGTCACGCGGTTGAGCAAAGATGGGTACCTTCAACTGCGACACGTCCGGCTTCAGGTAGAAGTCCGGCTGCTTCTCCGCGTCATCCTGCAGATGTCTTGGCAACGTGAGACCCGACATAATCACACTGATTGGGTCATCCTGATCACGTTCCAACTGCCCGATGTGAGGAAGCTCGAGCTTCTTCAACTCTTCCATGGCAGCAACGAGCTCATCATGGGCGCCCGCCTTATAGAACGGGACTTCAGCAAGAGGCACGGTCAACAGCTTGGCCTCATCCAGCTTGTCAGCGGCCACTGTCTTCCCGTGCGCGACTGCACACTCCACCACCTTCCCAAAGGCCGTAGTAACCTCTGGGGACTCCAGTGTGCACATGGCCGCCAAGCGAAGACCATGACTTATCAGCCACCTACAAAATAACACAAGTGTTAGTAGGGTAATACAAGTATACACATATACGCAGGAAATAAAAAGTGATAAAGTTACCTGCGCTCAGCAACAGATTGAACCATATGAGGATATAACTCCTCATCGTACTCAATGCTGAGCTTCCGCAGCTTCTCCTCCTTCCTCTTCAGCGCAAGCTCTACATAACTGCGGAACTCCTCAATATTGGAAAAGTGCTTGCTTCTGTTGTGTTGCAAGTACTTCAATGCCCACAAGGAATTGACCCTTTGTTGTTCCACAGCAGCACGCTCACGGCCCAACTCCACCATCAGTGACAGCTTTTCATCAGCCTGTCTCTGCGCAGATGCTTCTGCGCGCTCCAGTTCAGCCTTGGAGCTCAGCTGCTCAGCCTTAGAGCTTGCTAACTCAGCCTGTGCGGACACTAACTGCGCCTGCAGGCTAGCTATCTCCTCCTCATACTGGGAAGAGCGGCTACTCTCACCAACGTAGCTCGCCCTCGCCTGCGCCACCAACTCAGCCTGGCGCGCGGTAATGGAGGCCAGCTCCTTCATCACATAGTCAAAGGGCCTTGACTCCTCCCCAATATCCCTTGGCGAGCCCCCATCCAGAAAGGGACTCACCTCGGGTGACGCACTCCGATCTTGTGCGCCAATATCTTCCATCTGCTGCTCACTGCACAAAGAATAAGACACAAGCGTCAGCATATGAAGATGGAAACGTATACATAAAAAAACCTAAGTATATGATCCAAAATACTTACATGGGGGGAGGAGACGCAGCTACTTCCTTCTCCACCTCAGATGTGGACGCGCTGATGAGTGCTCAAACACTCATCATTTTTGGTAAAATCTGAACTGCAAAACATACAAAAACACTCAGAAATGCATCAAAATACTGAAAATATTTCAAAATTGTGTTTTATATGTTTTAGATGCAAAATGAGTAAAAACAGATGAAAAACGAACAAAGTTTGCATAATTGGCAGTTTCAGTCCCCCAACTTTCAAAGATTGGCAAAAATAGTCCCTAGAGTTTAAAAATGTGGAGTTTTATCATTCAAGGTCCTTGAAATTTTTTAAGTTGTCAAAAGTGGTCCTTGAGTGAAATTTTGGGCAAATGGCAAAACAAGTCCCTGAACTTTTGGAAATTGTCAAAATTGGTCCTTGGGTATATAAAAATGCAAAAATGGAATTTTGGTCCTTGTTCTATTGGAGTTTGGCAAGATTGGTCCTCATGAGTACTTTGGAAAAATTACATATTCAGTCCCTCATGTTTGTAAAAATACAAAAAAAAAAATGGTCCTGTGTTTTACCTAAACCAAAACGGCCCTTAATAAACATAACCAAATTCCAATCCAACCATAAACACCCCAAGCCCTTTATTACACCCCTTGGGCCCAATTTCCTTTCCAAAACCCTGTGGCCCAAATACCACCCCAGGCCCAAAAACCCCTAATAATAAACCCCCGTTTTTATTTATCCCCCAGTCCAAACCCTTATGACCCTACACCCCTAACCTCCCTTTTGCCCTCCTTAATTTCCAGGGTGATTTGTCACCCCCAACCTCACCTACAGCCACCTTCTCACCTCTCTTTTCCCCCACAGTACACCCCAGCCATTAAACACTTCACCTATACTACTAACCAACCCAATGGCAGTTTTACCTTATTCCCTCCAATAATGGCCATTCAATGGCTAGGATTCAAAAGAAGGCATCCAATGGCTGAAAAAAGAGGGGAATGAGAGAGAAAGCTGCCTTAATTCCATATAAGTGAAGAAATTTCAAAAGAAGAAGAAGGGTCGGTAGCCAGCTAATATAGTTTAGTTTTAGTTTTGTAGAATGTTCGTTTTATTAAATTTCCTTTACCAAGTGTAATTTTTTAGCTTTAAGATTTTATGTTAAGTGTTTTCAGTGTAATTTAACTTATTTCAATCATTTCAATCAGTTCTAATTCCATGTTCAGTTTATGCAAAATTTTTTCTTTGAAAACCTCAATTTTTACTTAAAGCTGTTAAAAGTTCTGGTTTAAGGATTTCATTTGAAGTTAGTTTAGCTCACTCTTAACTTTATAGCTTTTGAAAGCTTAAAACTCATTACACTTAAAAATGCCAAAAATACTTAAAAATGGTGGAAAAAATAAAAAATTCAGGAAAAAGGAAGGGAACTGAAGCAAGGAGCCTAGTTGATTTTGGATTGCTTGTGGTTGTAGTGCTTTTTGGGAAGCTAGGATGTGTTCAAGGTCCATGATTCTCAGTTCTTGTGATTAGAAAGCTCTTGTAAGCCTACAATATCCAATTTGCTTGTTAACTGTTCTAGTACTCTAAATGCTTATCTTTGGTTGTTATGCTTAATTAGTGTATTTGTTTGGTTATAATATTGCTTAAAAACCAGTTCTTGTTCATTAGATTTTTATTTGCTTGTCTTATTTAGTTTCACTGTCAAGAACTCCTTTATGGTGATCTATAAGTCTTGGTGTTATCATCTGTTTTTAATGCTTCTATAAGCTCATTCTATCATATTAGTCTTTATGCATCAGTTTTAAGGATTAAAACAGGCAATCTTTAAAAATCATGAGATCTTTATCTTTAAGGAGTGTTTGGATTTGCTGTTTAGACTGTCATAGGGTTTGTTTGTTGTCTTTGTTTCTCTTGTTTGACTGTAAGGCACTACATGATCAAAATGTCTCAGTTAAGCTTAAAAACCAGTAGTCTTTGGGGAAAAGTCAAATTCACATGTAACTTTCATTTTGCATTGAACACTGTTGGAATTCTAGTGACCTGAATCACCCCACATTAGTTCTTTAGTGGTTAGATGTAGGCTTAATCTAGTTTATCTGTAGTTCTAAACACCTTTTTCAGTCATTAATGATCATCCAGATTTCAAATTAAGTCAATTCTATAGTTTCATAAAAAGTCAATTTGCTTGTATGCAGTTTTTGAATAAAAATGGATAATTTGTGTAGGTCTGTTATTAGGAATTTTTACTTGGTTCTTTTGGATTTTTTAATATTTGGTTGCTTGTCTTTTTATGTGATTTTTGTTGAATTTATTTTGCTTCTTTACTGCTTATTGAGGTGCTTATTTTGGACACTTTTTCACAAAGTGTGCTCTGCTCTCGTCAATAGCATCCATTTTCCATAAGCTCATTCTGAGCTTATTTGTGAACCCCATCTTGCGTTACTGGCTTTTTGGGAAAGGTCAGTAGCCAATTTGGTTAGCTCCAAGCTTTTTGTGAGCTTTTTAGCTTATTTGATAAGCTAAATTTGCCTACAAAAGAGCTGCTAAGTCTGCTTTGGTCTGTAGCATTTGGTTTGATTATTTGGCTTAAAAGCTTATTTCTTCTCTTTCTCTTTTCTTTGGGCTTATTTCAAGTTTAAATAATCTGTTGTACAATTGTTTCACCCTTTTGTTCTAGCTTTTTGAGCTTATTGTGAGCTTTTCCATTTTTAAAATCGCAAGTTTAAGTCTTTTAAAGCTTAACTGTTGTGGAAAATAAGCTCCCACAGAGCTTAATTTGTGTTTTTCAAAACGTTTCCTTCACAAAAGTCTGCTTAATTTTAGTGGCTTTTCGTTTTGTTAAAAGAAAAATCAAAATAAAAATGTTTGTAAAAAAGGGTGTGGAGTGGGACTTGAACCCCTGGTTGTTTGGTTCACACACCAAACCACCACCCGGTGCCACCATCTTCCCCTAGTGATAACGGTTATGGTTTAACTTCCCCTTAAGTTTTATTTATACTAGACCTTTTTCTTCTTAGCTTATTTGCTTATTAGCTTATTTTTACAGCTTATTAATAAATATTTTGCAACTTTTATATTTTTCCCTAGCTTAAATATACTACTAAGTATGTAAAAATTTAGAATAAGAGTTTTAGAATTATTACTTTTCATTTACTATTTATTATAATTTAAATTAGTTTAATTAGTATTAAATAGTTTTTAATTAAAAATAATTAAATAAATAGTGTAATAAATATTTTTCTTTTTCTAATAATTTTCTTAAGTCATTAGGTTTGTAAAAAAGTAATTTTCATATCCGTAAGTCTTTTATTTCTTAAAACTCGCGTTTTATTTTGTACATTAACGTAGTTTTAATTTAACTTTCGCGTTTCTTAGATTTTAAACGTTTCTAGCTAATTTCCTTTCACGTTCTAGTACTTTTAGCTTGTTTAAGCTATTTTGTTTTACATTCCTTAGTTCACTAACTCAAAATCCTTTTTCATTCAAGGTCATTCGATCACAAATTCGTTTTCGATGCAATTCACACCTCGCTGGGACTTAACGACCCGGGAATATTTCTATACTCCTTGGATCATTGCATTGAGCCCTAAATGGCTTGACTTTTGTTGACCAAATCCTTGGTTGACTTTAGTTGACTGTTTCTGGGCCAACCACGCGCCCTCTTCCAACTTCTCAACATCCATACTGCAGAAAGAAGAAGAAACTAAGTTAGGAATGATCTACGAATTGACAGAATCTTATAAACAGATGAAAGGGTACCTACTCTATCGGCGCACCTATGAAAGATGCACCTTCCCTAGCATCAGTGCGTGGCTTCTTGGAAGCCCCCTCGCCATCACCACCAGTCGCTCTCTTGCGCCTCAGTGGTTGGCTCTCCATCTCCTCAACGGACTCCTCCAAGTTAATCTGCGCTATGTTCACAGAATTGGGAGGAGGCTGCGCAGCGTCTTATCCCTGTTGCACAGGAGGAGCCACCTCTTGCACCGGTGCGGCTACCACCAAAGACGGGGAGCCCTCAGGCTCTTGGACAGCCAAGTCTACGACGCGCCCCTCCATCGCAACCAATATGGGTGTCTCACCCTCTCTTAGGGGACGCACCCCCACCGTCACGGAACGTGGCTTCTCCAGCTGGACAACGCCAAAAAGATCCATCTCTGCGCAAAAAACAGACAAGAAAGACACGTTACATAAAGTATGGAAAACGAAGAAAGGCTTACGCTACTAACGACAGAAACAAGGCAAGGCGAGCACCCACCCGAACCATCCACATCCAAAAATGTGGGAACCTCTGTATCAGGCTCGAAGTAGTTGCGACTGATGCCCATGTGCACCAGGAACTCTTCCGGATATGGTCTGATGTGGATGCGGTTCTCATTAATGATAGCCGCATGGGCTGCGTTATACCACGTTTGGGGGGGGGGGGGGGGCGCTCATCCTTTGGCAGAGTGGCGCGGGTGTAAAAATAAAAATCCGATGGAAAGACGGCGGCGTCAATCCAAAAGAATTTCTCCCTCCAATCCCTAAGCTTATCTACCCTCCTCGTATAACACTGTAACTCACCTATGCGCTTAGAGAAGGTGACCCACCCATTTAACCACGACGTGTGATAGAACGCGCGGAACAAATGGAGGGTAGGGGTAATCGCTAACAAGCGACAGTTGATTTCAAAATTGGCAATCTTCCCAGCGCCAATACAGTACAGCTGGGATATGTGGAGCTCGTAGTAATTGAGAATATCACTCAAAAATACGGATATGGGTAAGCGGTAATTCGCCCACTCAAAAAAACGCGTATACAACCCTACTTTCCCTTCGGGGAAGTCCGCGATGGTGTCATTTGGACCTGGCACCTCTGGGTGCAGGTCCAAGGGGATGAAATAATCCGAGGTGAACTGCGTCAGCTCTTCCTCGGACATTTCGGCAGTAAAATCATGAAGTTGAAGAACCATTTTTTCTTATATAAAAAGGGGCGCACGCGCTAATTACCTAGCGTATAGAAAGTGGTTTCAGAGGAGATTTAGAGTTTTTGAAAATGGAGATAAGTCGCTTTTTACTGTGGTGATCACAGTAAAAGAGGAAGGCGGTTATATAGTTTCCCACCCACCACAGATGACTGACACGTGTACTCCACTAACTCAAATCGTGTGGATAGGAAGTGAAACGGTACAGGACACGTGGATAGCCTCTCCACTTCCCGAGGTACGTAAAATGCACTTTTTTGGACTAGATGCATCCTACGTGTCTTTTGGGCGGTTTACTTTTGAATTCTTCTCGCGTACGCGTTGGGAATAATTTAGACATGGCCATTAGTCTAGCATCCGCAGGTTTTACCCTGCGCACACTAGACTGGGGGGACATGATGACGTATAGTCTACACTCGGGTTACGAACCCAATTAGTAAACATTACTAACATTTAAGCCCACCACGCGTGGGCCGCCTTAACAATAAATGGACTACCATTTAGACGGTTTGGGCCCACAGGGCCCAAGCCCAATAATTATTTATAGAATTGATAAGGATATCTCCTAATTATGGAGTGTATATCAAATACCCGCGATACGCGGGACACATCGAAGAGTAAGGAGCACGAAACCTTATCGGTTACGTGTGTATAAATAGGGCATCATAGCTCTCGTCCAAGGTACGATCTACAAAACCCTAAAACTCTTCACAACCCTTAATTCGATTACTTACTCTCATGCCGGAGGATAATCGGGGGAAACAATCCCTCGATAAGCCTAACGGTGTCTGTTGCTTTCTTAGTGCGCAGGGGTCAACTGATTAGTGGATTGATCGTCAAGGAATTAGATTCATGTGGTAAATTTTTACCCTTTTATTGAATTAATAAGATATTAGTTATATTTATTTTTATTTCAGTCTTTAGTTTTCCTTTGGGACCAGTAATTTGTTTGGTCATTTTATTTTAATATTTGTGTTCAATGTTTGATTTTTGTTTATATATGTTCACATGATGAGGAGTTGGTCATTACGATACAGAACAAATCTGGTAACATCAAATTTGTGGATAAATTCCGATCTCTAAATGTGCTTTCTAATGCCGAATGTTAATTTTCAGGATGTAGATTGTAGAGATATGTCTATATCTGTAGTTAGTTGCATTACAGTTTTGTTGTGTTGACTTGATTAATTTTTAAAAGAACAGACGTTAAAATGTCCGGTTTTAATGAAACAGTGTCAACGGTTGTTTTTATTTAACTAATTCTGTTGATCATGTATGACTGTATATTGAGCTTACGCGTTCATGCTATTGATTGGTTGGAACACACATCTATGTGATTTTTGCGAGTTTGATATAAGCCTACGTAACCATTTGTAAATAGTGCCGATAGCATTTAGGATTTTTTTTTTTTTTTTCCTTTTTTTAATTCGTTTTTATTTTAACTACTTGTTGCGAGTTACCTAGGGTTTTTATTAGGGCTGTCATTCAGGTTGACCCGGTCGGGTTCGGGTCAACTCGGGTCGGGTTCGGGTCGGATTTTATGACACCTCTAGTTTTTATGCCTAGCAACTGACAAAATTATATTAGTTTAAAACTGGATGTTATCTTATAAGTTTTTATTTTTATATTATATGCTTTACTTGTATGATAATGTACATTGTTAATTTTTTTACTGGAGACATTCTTCCATATTAGGCTTTTATTCTTGTTATCAGATTTAACGTGATTAGTCTGTTCTCTGTGGAAAGTTTGCAAATGTAATATGTGTGTAAATACAGAAAAATTGAATGGAACTTATACGATGTTAATTTTTAAGTGAAAGCGTAAATTCCGAAAAAGGGACTTTGTCCCGATTAAAGTCCCACAAAGGTACTTTTCAAGTAGGATTCCCAATTTGGTCATGTGCGAATGTGCGTCCCATTAGTTTTGTGACACGTGTCCCAGACAGGAAGGAATATATCAATCATTTTTCCCTCACTCACTATCACTTGTCCCTCACGTGTCTATAAACAAATGTGCGATTTGAAATGTGCGAATGTGCGAATTTCGGCCACACCACGTGACTACTTTTCTTGGAAAAGAATAAAATCTACTTTAAAGATTTCTTAGAAAAGACCACACCCCCACGTGACTAGTACAACTTTTAAATAAAAAATGACCAAAACATAGGTTGACTTTAATTTTAAAACACAAATCGGAAACCTTTCTCTCACTTAAAACACACAACGACACACACACACCATAGTCGATCTGTGTTTCTCTCACTTAAATCAATCGATATTGCCCCAAAATCAAGCGATTTGTCCCAAAAACATAGTCGATCTGCGTTCACATCCTTGTGAAGATGGCTACCAGAATTCACGTAAGTATTATTGGTTTTTTTTATTAGGGTTTCATTAAAAAATGTTTTTTTTATTAGAGTTTCATTAGGGTAAAGCGTGATAGTGATATTTCTTTGTAGATTATTGGTTTTTTTTTTGTTAGGATTAATGTTGTATTTTGTATAAGGGTTTCGGATTTTTTTATTAGAATTAATGTATCTGGTAAGATGATTAGTTAAAAAAATAGTGTTTATTTTTAGGGGTTTAATGTATCTGGTAAGATCTATATTATTTTGATTAGTATTTTTAGGGTTTTTGATTCAGATCTGTATCGATTGTTTGTGCTGATGTCGAGAAAGTGATATAGGGAATGTATTAGTTCTAACTCCAGCCTAAAAATGTTGAGAAAAGAGATGAAAAGTTGATCTTTTATTTGTTTGATTTATATTTTTTACTTTAGTTGATATAAGTAGAAGATTATTCAAAAATAAAATAAAATAGTTAACACATTTTGTTTCTTAAAATAAATCATATAAAAAGAGTAAGTTTTTTTATGCAACTGGCACATGAGTTAACACATTTTGTTTCTTATACTCAAGTAGCACACAATTGTAAGCATGTTCCAACTGTCGATTCTTAACAAATGCCTTAGTAAGCACACAAGCAGTTTATTATTTGATTATTGGTTGTTTCCTTTGAATGCTTACTGTGTGTTTGGGAATTTGTAGATTAGTTGATATTCCAAGTTACTTATAATATTAACTTATTTTTTTTATTTAGCTAGTTAGTAGATAATTTAAAAGTAGTGTAATTTAATTAATCTAAATTAGCTTTTCAAGTATTGATTTTAGAGTTTCTTAGTGTAATCTCAGTTTCATCAATGTAATTTAAGTTTAATTATTCAAGAATTCAAGTTTACATTTGTTCCATTCAGTTTTCATTCTAAATTGCTCAAAATCCCATTTTAGCTTAAGGTTTGTTAAAAAGTGTTGTTTGCTGTTCCATTGGGCTAAATTTAGCTCACTCATAAGTTTTTATAAGTTCAGAAGGCATTTAGACTTGTTTCACTTCAAAATCTCAAAAATCCAAAAAAATTATGGAAAATACTTGAAGAAAAAAAAATGAAGAAGAGAAGAAGAAGCTGAATTCAGTGGTTTAGAGCTCATGGGAGCATAGGAATGTAATTGTTGTCTTGGTCCTGCTTTGTTTCGACTTTGGAGCAATTTGTAAGAGTTTTTACTTATTTTCTTTAGCATAATCTGCCATGGTTAGCTATATTTGTTATTTGTTGTTTATTTTTGTTCATTAATGTTTATTTCATGTTAGTATAAGTTAATTTAGAGTTTTCATGGGTTGAAGTCCTTAATTGCTTCTTAATTTTCACAATCTGTCAACTATTGGGGTGTTTGGAATTGCTTTGCTATTCTGAGTTATTGTTGCTGCCATTGGTCTAAAAACCCCTAGCCATCACCCTTATGCTTTACTTAGTCCATTTTAGTTCTTTCGTGGCATATCTTTGTTTATGATTGCTGATTCTGGTTGTTTCCTTTGAATGCTTACTGTGTGTTTGGGAATTTGTAGATTAGTTGATATTCCAACTTACTTATACTCTTGTAGCGTTTAGTTGATTCTGGGAATTTGAATGCTTGCTGTGTGTTTGGGAATTTGTAGATTAGTTGATATTCCAACTTTGTAGATTAGTTGATTCTGGTTGTTTCCTTTGAATGCTTACTGTGTGTTTGGGAATTTGTAGATTAGTTGATATTCCAAGTTACTTATACTCTTGTAGCGTTGTATGTTTAATTCAGTAAGCTTTACTATGGTTTACTTCATAATATTAACTTATGTTTTTTTTATATTTATATTTTTATTAGGTTGTTAATGCAAGGGTCACCATCCGAAGTAAGCTCTATCTGCTTACTAGGATTCGGGATCGCCTCAAGGCTAGGGGAAATTGCTACAACATGTTCAAAAGCAGTGTATTTGGCCCTTGGTTGGATACAAAAACAGAGGATCAGCAGGCACATTTATTGAATTTCCTTCTGTTTCATCAAAGGAATGTCGAAGATGCAACTTTTGACACGCCTTTTATCTTTGATATTGGTCAACACACCGTAGAAATGGGTAGACGAGAGTTTGGCCTTATAACCGGTTTCCGCTTTGGTGACATCAGTTTAAGCCATTTGCGGAATGTGAAGTCTCGTTTCATGAAACGTGTGTTCCCTGGTCAAAGGGTTTTGAAGGGGAATGACCTTTACCAGTTGCTTGAGGATCAAAAGTTTAAGCTCTTATCAGAACCTGATGCTCTGCGTGTTTGCCTTTTACTAGCGGCTGACTTTTGCTTTATGGGTCAAGAGATCAGGCATATGGTTGTTAAAGAGTTTCTTGCTCTCATTGATGATTTGGATGCATGGAATGCTTTCCCTTGGGGGGGGAGCATATGTGGCAGGAATTTCATGATAGGAATTACATGTTGGTTATTTTGGCTAAATTTAGCTCACTCATAAGTTTTTATAAGTTCAGAAGGCATTTAGACTTGTTTCACTTCAAAATCTCAAAAATCCAAAAAAATTATGGAAAATACTTGAAAAAAAAATGAAGAAGAGAAGAAGAAGCTGAATTCAGTGGTTAGAGCTCATGGGAGCATAGGAATGTAATTGTTGTCTTGGTCCTGCTTTGTTTCGACTTTGGAGCAATTTGTAAGAGTTTTTACTTATTTTCTTTAGCATAATATGCCATGGTTAGCTATATTTGTTATTTGTTGTTTATTTTTGTTCATTAATGTTTATTTCATGTTAATATAAGTTAATTTAGAGTTTTCATGGGTTGAAGTCCTTAATTGCTTCTTAATTTTCACAATCTGTCAACTATTGGGGTGTTTGGAATTGCTTTGCTATTCTGAGTTATTGTTGCTGCCATTGGTCTAAAAACCCCTAGCCATCACCCTTATGCTTTACTTAGTCCATTTTAGTTCTTTCGTGGCATATCATTGTTTATGATTGCTGATTCTGGTTGTTTCCTTTGAATGCTTACTGTGTGTTTGGGAATTTGTAGATTAGTTGATATTCCAACTTACTTATACTTTTGTAGCATTTAGTTGATTCTGGGAATTTGAATGCTTGCTGTGTGTTTGGGAATTTGTAGATTAGTTGATATTCCAACTTTGTAGATTAGTTGATTCTGGTTGTTTCCTTTGAATGCTTACTGTGTGTTTGGGAATTTGTAGATTAGTTGATATTCCAAGTTACTTATACTCTTGTAGCGTTGTATGTTTAATTCAGTAAGCTTTACTATGGTTTACTTCATAATATTAACTTATTTTTTTTTATATTTATATTTTTATTAGGTTGTTAATGCAAGGGTCACCATCCGAAGTAAGCTCTATCTGCTTACTAGGATTCGGGATCGCCTCAAGGCTAGGGGGAAATTGCTACAACATGTTCAAAAGCAGTGTATTTGGCCCTTGGCTGGATATAAAAACAGAGGATCATCAGGCACATTTATTGAATTTCCTTCTGTTTCATCAAAGGAATGTCGAAGATGCAACTTTTGACACGCCTTTTATCTTTGATATTGGTCAACACACCGTAGAAATGGGTAGACGAGAGTTTGGCCTTATAACCGGTTTCCGCTTTGGTGACATCAGTTTAAGCCATTTGCGGAATGTGAAGTCTCGTTTCATGAAACGTGTGTTCCTTGGTCAAAGGGTTTTGAAGGGGAATGACCTTTACCAGTTGCTTGAGGATCAAAAGTTTAAGCTCTTATCAGAACCTGATGCTCTACGTGTTTGCCTTTTACTAGCGGCTGACTTTTGCTTTATGGGTCAAGAGATCAGGCATATGGTTGTTAAAGAGTTTCTTGCTCTCATTGATGATTTGGATGCATGGAATGTTTTCCCTTGGGGGGAGCATATGTGGCAGGAATTCCATGATAGGAATTACATGTTGGTTACAAGCAAAAGGGATGAGTATATGCGAGAGTATGCCATGAAGGGCTCTGCATCACAGGCAGTATATAACTTGTGGGGATTTGCTTTCGCGTTGAAGGTTAGTCTTACTTGGATTGGTTTTAGCTTATGTGTTTTTGAAACTTGCTTAAATTAGTAAAAAACATGTTTTCTACTCATATAAACCAAAAACAGTTAAGTATATATCTAGGATGACCGGAATTAGCTTAAAAAAGTGAACATGTTTAATATTCAAATATACGCTCTTAGGTTCAATATCTCATGTTTTCCATATAATGTATATTCTTATTTACATTATAGGTTCTTGTACTTGAAACATTTCCTCAGTCAAAGCTATGGTGGCAGAAAAGATGAGAATGCTTTTCCACGGGGGGTTGGTTGGCGTGATGTGCGGACGTTTAACAAATCAGATCATAACTCCCTTTTTTATGCAGCAACACCAATAAAACCTATCATTCCAACCGATGCTGAGAGGGTATCACTCTGGTGGATCTCAAGTATAGATTATTTGGACAACCCGATTGTATCAAGTCCACGAAAGAACAAAAAAGTTAAACGTGACAAGATCAAGTACAGGGTTTGTCAAAACTTTCATCAAAAAGGGAAGCGCACCTCAGTACACATCCGTACCGAGGTTCATACAAGTGTAGTGGATGACGGTTCTTCTCATGACGATGATTCTAGTGATGCTGAAGTGGATGAATCTCTCAGGCGCATGAGCAACAAACAACTTTTGAAGTATGTGGCGAGTATGGAAGGTCGTTTAGCTGCAGTAGAGAAACTAGTCAAACCACGTAAGGTTCCCATTGATGTTACAGTTCCGGCGGTTAACCATCCTGCTAAAGAGCCTGTTGCGGATGCAGAAATCGTGATTGAACTAACTGGTGATGTTGAGAAACCAAAGGTATGTATTACTAAAATAGTTGTTAACATATATGAATTGTTTTTTAATCGTTTACTAATTTGTTGACTTTTTTAACGCCATTTGTTGGAGCATATGGAAGAGGATATTGATAAAAAGATGAAAGGCGTTGTTTATGAAGAGCATACTGTTAATGAGCCTATGGAGGAGGAGGTTGTTAAGGAGCCAATGGAAGAGGAGGTTGAAGAGGATACTAATAAGAAGAATACAGAAGAGGATGCTGTTGACCATAATGAGAAAGATGATGCTGAAATTAAAGACATATTTGGTTCGCCAACTCCAAAGGTAACTATTGCATTTTTTGTAGGTAGTGTAAGTATCAAACAAATGTGTTGTCCTTAAAGAAATTGTATTTGTTTTTCAGGATTCAGCAAATGATTTAACGGATTTTAATTTTTTTTCATCTCTTCCGGATGATTTGGTATGCAATTTTTATATCACATAGTATAAATATTTCGGTTGCAAATGTAGTGGTTACTTATATTTACATGTGTCTCAGTTTCAGGATACAAATGGTTCGTTGGATCAGCAGATGAATGTTGGTGTCCCACAAGATTTGGGCCCTGTTCCGGATAACTTAGGGATTAATGAGGTGTGAAAATACTATATAAAATACTATCTTTGTTCATTATTTAAAAGATAAGCAGATAAAACCCCTATTTCTGAAAGTACCATTTTTTGTAACTTGAATTAGCATTCGTGTAACTTGAATTCCCACTTTTTGTCAATTCCGCCCCTTGCTTAGATTGATAATGAGCTTTTAGTAACATAATTTGTAACTTGAATTAGCATTCGTATAAAATATCTCATTTTCAGGTTATTAATGAGAGGCTCGATGAGCATATGGGTGTTGATGTCACACAAGCTGAGAAGCAGGAACCAGCTTTGTCCCTTATCCCGGAAGACAGTTTGATTGATGTGGTATGTAAATTTTATGTGTTACGAACTATCATATAATATTGATGTGGTATTACGGAAGACTTATCTGATTTACAGGATATGTATGATGGCATTAAAACTGTTAAGGTTCCCTTTAAACGAGCCAGAAAGAAGAGCCGTCATCTATCATCTCCATACACACCTCCACCACCTACAACACCAAAAAGGTCTAGAAAGTGTCGTACTAGCTCAAGAATGTATAAATCAACGATGCAGAAAATGATTGGACCTGATGGAAGTGAAGTACAACTTGAACCTTGGGTTGAGGTACGTATACGTTTTTCTTTTTATTTTTTTTCCCATTGTGTATGTTATCTTAGTAATATGGAAATGTTCCACAGCAATTGACGGGTCCTCAAGGTTCACCAGAAGGCGTTGTCAATCAACATCCAGAAATCACGTTGTTATTGCGTTCAAGGAAGGATATGAAATTTCAACTTCCATGGGTGAATGGGGATTTCTCTAACAAGTTTTGGATTGGTTTAGTGGGAAAGGACAGAAACAGACGAGGTTGGCTATCTGATTGGGTACGTAGTTATTACTCGCTTATTAATTAGAAAAGTTTTATTTCTATATGTCATTTTGCTATTTTTTTAATTATTTTATTTATGCTTACAAATCGGAGCACATCGATGCCTGGTTCCAGTATATCTGGCACTTTAGGCATAAAGACGCTGATTGAGTGATGGTCGACCCATACTTCAATGCACAGATTTTGTATCGAGATGTCCCTTTTTATTATGCAGAGGGTGTTACATATGGTGTGCCTTGGACTGACGAAAGTGTTGAAAAGGTAAGAAGTCCAATCCATGTCGTTGACATTTCAAGGGAGTATGGGACACATAAAACACATGCTTACACGGTTTTTGAAAAATAAATTACATTTTCTATCAAAGGGTATGCTTTCTGTTTTAGAAAATTTGGGATTACATATGGTCATACCGTTACATGGCCTATTTACAAGTGTTAAATAATGTAGCGATTGTTTTGATGACTTTTTTCCTCAAGTGTCGCAATGCATTATAATCCCACATGTTTATAATTGTATGCATTAGTCATTTAGTTGCAGCAGTGTACTAGAGCTCAGCTCCACATCGGTGTATTGCTCCTAAGTATAAGATAAATATTGTTTTGGGTGGTGACGGTTCAGTTATCAGTGTAGCATTTGAGATTTCGAGTATAATATTATAGATATGTGTTACTGGTAAATGGGGATTTCTTTTATAGGTTTAATCATTGGTATAAAGTTACTTCCTCCTAAGTCTAGGGATTTTTGTTATCCTTCATAAACTTTCTAAACACAGTGCTTTCCAGATTTGAATTTAGTACAACTTTTGTTAGAATTCAACATCAGCGACCTTTTTTGTTACTCAGTTAAAAGTTGAAAGTTGTTTTAATTTTCTCATAAGGTCAACATTTGTTAGTATCATTTTATATATGGGATTGGTCTTTTTAACCTTAGAAGTTCGAACTATGAAGGAAAGTATATACTTTCATGGAAAAAAAGAAGGGTTATACTTCTTACAATTTATAATAATCATGGAGATCTAATTGACTCAGACAGATGATTGTATTGATAAACAGACTCAAACGATTGCAATGAAAGTGAAATAGGTACACAATTAGTTAAGAACAACTCAACTAATTCTAGTGAGCTCAGGAGCAGCTTGAGCATCACACACGCGCACTCATAAGGTCAAATAATTGCATAAGTAGTTTATTTGTTAGTTGATTGTTTTCTTGTTGTTTAGGTTGTTTATAGTTTATGTTAGTGCAAATATTACGATATTTAATCTATACAGTCTTGTTTGTTTTGATTGATGACAAACGTATAACTTGATACATAACGTAAAATGTACAAGTTACTTGTAATCATACTTTGTCTCAACAAACATTCAACACCTCTCAACGTCTCGAGTCATCGTATGCTACAACACAGGTTCGTACATGTTTGTTAT
>LBNU01004854.1:42508-80893 GCA_014162995.1 Artemisia annua
TGTAAGGTTTTCTCCGCCGAGAAGGGAGGTTGTTGATCTAGTGAAGTAACTCTCGAGTTGGGTACTCGGGGCGTGGACGTAGGGCAAGGAAAAGAGTCCTTGTAGCCGAACCACGATAAATACTCGTGTCGTGATCGGTTTGCACTTTCCTTTTACTTATTGCTTTACTTTGATGTTTGCATTATGTGATTGTTTGTGATGTGACGTGTTAATTGTACTTGTGTGATAACAAGTTTTAAGTTATGTGCATAAACTACAAGTAACATCTTTCATATTAGATCAAGCTAAAATGGACATTTGATACAACAAGTAATAAAGTTTTTAAACGGTAACGTATTCACCCCCCTCTACGTTTCCACAGTTTAGTTGATTGCTTTTGTCTTTGAGCTTTTTGTGAGATTTCTGGTTCTTTGATTAGCTGGTAGTCGTAGCTTATAGGACTAGTTTTTGTGAGATTTCTGGTTCTTAGGACTAGTTCTAATGGCAATCTTTTCCTCTTTAATTGTAGGTTTACTTTCCCATTAACGAGCCAAAGGTTCACTGGGCCTTGGGTGTGCTGCATATTCGTTCAGGGTTGGTCACCATATATGACAGCTTGCATGGTCCGGATGATGAGGGTAAAGAATGGTGGGCTAACTGGATGGAACATTTTGCAGCCGTTATTCCACCATATCTGGAAGAGGCTAATGTAATGGCCACAAAGAAGATTGATCCGAAAAGCTACTCAATAACCTTCACGTATAACAAAGAAGTGCCTATGCAGGTCGGATATTACGGAGATTGTGGAATTTGGGTGATGATCTGTCTTTATCGTTTGACACACAATATTCCGCTGATGGTTGATGATGCTGCTGCCGTTGCTATAGCGTATCGTGAACAGTTGATGGCCTTCTTTTGGAAATACCAGAAGGTAATTTCAATGGGATAGATGTGAAGGATTATGTGGTGTTGTATGTGAAAAACATTTGGTCAGTGAAGAATGGTTGGATAACATTGAACTATGTCATTTGGTTGTGCATCTTGGTTGCACAACAGTTTAGGTCTTTTGTAAACAAAATTATGGTTAGATAACATTGATAACTATGTAATTTGGTTGTGCATCTTGGTTGCACAACAGTCTAGGTTTATGAACTATGCAGTATGTCAGTTGGTTGTGCATTGCACAACAGTTTAGGTTGCGTAGGAGTTTAGGTTGCGTAGCCAACCAATATCTTTTGTAAACAAACAATGGTTGGATAACATCGCAAGTAGTATTTATCATGTCATTTGTTTGTGTATCTAGATTTTACCAAGGTAACGTTTGTTCTTCTATATGCACATACAGGAAATAATCATGAACATGTAGATAGTTCATGGTAAAATTACTAATACATTAAAACTCCCAAACATTGAAAATAGCGGCTAATACAGCTTAAACAAATGAAATTGAAGTTGAAACCTAATACAGACTAAACATACTAACTTTCATAAAAAACATAGATAATTAAAACTCCTAAACATTGAACATATTGGAATTACTTCAAACTAAGTTTGCCCATGTCGTCGCAAGGGCCAGCTGATTGAGTTTTCTTTTGGGGATTCTTATACCATCCTAGCTTTTTCTTGAGTTCCATTACATATCCTAGATACTAGGTGAAACAAGGGTCTCCGTAAACAAAACAACGCACCATTTTCACACTGAAAGGAAGTAACGGGATAAAAACGGTCAAACCACATCAGACCAGTATCGAATTCAAAAATCTTCTAAAATTTTGCCATCACAAACCACTTCATTCCGTTNAGGTGAAACAAGGGTCTCCGTAAACAACGCACCATTTTCACACTGAAAGGAAGTAACGGGATAAAAACGGTCAAACCACATCAGACCAGTATCGAATTCAAAAATCTTCTGAAATTTTGCCATCACAAACCACTTCATTCCGTTTGTCACATAATGTGTTATCGAGCACCACAAATGAGTTTAGATGACCACTAGCAGCAAACATCACTAGCTCATCTTGTGCATCAACTAAACTAATAAAAACGATTCCATGATTAGGAATCGGTGGTAAGTCGATCAGCACAAATTCCTCCGTATTTACATCAAAAGATATCATGAAATGGATACCTCCAACAACCGTCTCACTAACAGTGAAATAAAGTTTGCCACAACACAAAGTACCAGATGACCAGCAGAAACGCGTGGTTAAATAATCCGCATGTAGTGTGAGAGGTATGTTTCTCCAGGATTCGTCACTCCTAGAATACACATTGACAGCAAGCGTAGCATCCCTACGCCTTATGTACATGACTTTTAAATCATCATTTGTGTCGGTGTACATACCAACTGCATCAAGAGTACCATTATAGAAGTCGTTGGAATATGGGTGTGGCAAGCGTTTGAAAGAGGTAGTGACTGGGTTCCAAAGAAACAAATCGGATGTGACACGATTGCAAACACACAATAATCCATTCAGATGTGATAGAATAGAGACGAGATTGAATCGATTATCATCTGATATATGAAAAAAAGGAATGGTGATGCTTGTGCCCGGCTCGTAAGCATGGGTTTCAAAGTTGATTGGATGGATTGAGGAGGTTTGGAGTTCAATGATAAGAACTTTCTGATTAGATGGAATTGCTGAGTGAGAACAATGTTCTCTTACAAAGGCATTTCCTGAGAGTAATGAATTCCATGTCTTACAAACACTCCTGAAACGACCAACAGCCTTTGGTGGCACCCGTGTTAGTATCCCGAAAACAATCATTTCGGTAGAAAGTTTCTGACATAGTGTGTATTTTGGTTTTTTAAAATGAGTGTAAAGACTTTGGATATAAATAATGTCCTTTTTGGTGCAATAATTTTAGCGGGAAAGTTATGGGGTGAAGTTTTGGCGGGAATTTTTTTTGGGAAATACTAATTTCCATATGTGCGAATGTGCGAGTTTGACAAATGTGCGAATTACGTATTATATATATAAATAAAAAAATGAGTAAGTACCATTGTAATAAATTTGTGTTAGTTTGAAATTTAATTTAAAGTACCATTGTAAGTACGATTGTAATAAATGTGCGGATGGTGTTGTAATAATTGAAGTGCACTTTATTCTCAGATGTGCGAATGTGCGAGTTGGACAAATGTGCGAATAACATATTATATATATAAATAAAAAAATGAGTAAGTACCATCGTAATAAATTTGTGTTAATTTGAAATTTAATTTAAAGCACCATTGTAAGTACGATTGTAATAAATGTGCGGATGGTGTTATAATAATTGAAGTGCACTTTATTTTCAGATGTGCGAATGTGCGAGTTGGACAAATGTGCGAATTACATACTTACATTGTTTTTTATTTTGTTTTGTCCGCGAATAACAATAAAAACCTTCCCCGTATGGCAACACCGCTCAAATAAAACTATTATATAGGTTTTTACAAAAAAAACACTTAAGTAAATAAAATTAAAAAAACTAATAATAAAAACGTGTTAGGTTATAATTTAATTAAAAGTACCATTGTAATAAATTTGTGTTAGTTTGAAATTTAATCTGAGGTACCATTGTAAGTACGATTGTAATAAATGTGCGGATGGTGTTGTAATAATTGAGGTGCACTTTATCTTCAGATGTGCGAATGTGCGAGTTGGACAAATGTGCGAATTACATACTTACATTGTTTTTTATTTTGTTTTGTCCGCGAA
Source organism: Artemisia annua (assembly GCA_014162995.1). Taxonomy (NCBI): domain Eukaryota; kingdom Viridiplantae; phylum Streptophyta; class Magnoliopsida; order Asterales; family Asteraceae; genus Artemisia; species Artemisia annua. The sequence continues at coordinate 46,189 of LBNU01004854.1, forward strand.
TAACAATAAACCTCATTGTAAAACCTTCCCCGTATGGCAACACCGCTCAAATAAAACTATTATATAGCTTTTTACAACAAAAACACTTAAGTAAATAAAATTTTTAAAAAAATAAAAATAATAAAAACGTGTTAGGTTATAATTTAATTAAAAGTACCATTGTAATAAATTTGTGTTAGTTTGAAATTAAATCTGAAGTACCATTGTAAGTACGATTGTAATAAATGTGCGGATGGTGTTGTAATAATTGAAGTGCACTTTATTTTCAGATGTGCGAAGGTGCGAGTTGGACAAATGTGCGAATTACAAATTATATATATAAATAAAAAAATGAGTAAGTACCATTGTAATAAATTTGTGTTAGTTTGAAATTTAATATGAAGTACCATTGTAAGTACGATTGTAATAAATGTGTGGATGGTGTTGTAATAATTGAAGTGCACTTTATTTTCAGATGTGCGAATGTGTGAGTTGGACAAATATGCGAATTACATATTATATATATAAATAAAAAAATGAGTAAGTACCATTGTAATAAATTTGTGTTAGTTTGCAATTTAATTTAAAGTACCATTGTAAGTACGATTGTAATAAATGTGCGGATGGTGTTGTAATAATTGAAGTGCACTTTATTTTCAGATGTGCGAATGTGCGAGTTGGACAAATGTGCGAATTACATACTTATATTGCATTGTTCCCCATTTGTGTGGTTTTACATTTAGCTGTAGCTAAAGTTATAAACAAAAAAAAAATATTCCAAAAAAAATGAATGGTAAGTTTAGTGTATTTTTGGTTTGTGAAGATTTATCATTTCCGAAAAATATTACGTATGCACAACTTGTTAACGTCGCCATGAAAAAGTTCAACATCGGGCAAGAGTATGATATTGTCCTCTCTTACAATGTTGGAAGTAATTGCGTTCACATAGTTGACGATGATGATATGGCGTTTTTTTACATCAAGTTTTGAAAGGGAAATCCACCGTGTTGCATAATATCTATATTAAGAAGATTGAAAAGGTCTCAAAGGTAAATCCTTCTTCATCTAATACTTTTGCATTCGATCTAAACTTAATTCCGGATGGATACGATGAAATTGGTGCTCAATTTGTTGACAACACATATAATCACCCGATAACTGAAACTTACCAAAATACCGAACCTGTTTTATCAAACAACCAAATTGATCATAAATTGAAAAGTAACACATTTACATATATGCCTCCTCCACCCGAACATCCAGCACCGCCTATTAAAATTCAAAGAGTAGGAGACGGGGAAAATCGCAAAAAAAATTATAAAAACGGGTGATGAATTTGATAGTAAAGAATTATGCATGGCAGACATTGGTGAAAAGGCTCTTTTAGAAGGTTTTCAATTTAGACCAAGAAAATCATATAGGTTTAGATATGATGTAGTTTGTAAGGTGGAGGATTGTGAGTGGAAGATAATTTCATCTAAGGCACAAGATAGTATGAAATGGGTTATAGGAAAAGTAAACGACATTCACACTTGTGACAGAACAGAACTATTTCCTGATCACCGAAATGCAACCGCTAAATTGTTGGGTCATTTGTTGGTACCGAAGATAGGAGATCCTAGTCGGGTATATAAGCCAAAGGACATAATAAACGACATCAGCCTAGCATACAACATCGACATTTCGTACAAGAAGGCATGGGGTGGAAGAAATTTAGCATTAGAGTCGTTGTCCGGTTGCCCGAAAAATTCTTTTTCGCAATTACCGTATTTTTGTTATAACTTAAAGGTGAAAAACCCGGGATGGGTAACGCATATTGAGACAGATGATGAAGACGGGTTTGAGATGGTTTTTATAGCCTTTGGTGTCGCGGTAAAAATTTATGACTACATAATTAACTTTTCTTCTTAATATGTAGTTTATATTATTATGTATATCTAATTATTTTTTTTTAATGTTATAGATTCGGGCTTTCTTGGACCATTTGCGCCCACTAATAATAATTGATGCAGCTCATCTTAAAGGAACATATCTTGGTACAAATATGCTCGCCGTTGGAATGGACGGAAATAATCAGATTGTTCCACTTGCGACCGGTGTATCTCAGGGCGAGACTGGGAGATCGTGGACATGGTTTTTGACCCACTTGAAAGAATGCATCGGCGAAGTTCCAGATTTGGCTATAATATCGGATAGACATCTGGAATACAACAAGCTTGTCAAACAGTTTACCCGGAAGCGTTTCATGGTTTTTGTTGTAGGCACTTGATGTTAGATTGCAAGTTTGGAACAAGTGAGAGGATTAAGGCTTTGTACTGGAAGGCTTGCAAATGATACACAACCGACGAATTTACTCATGCATTCGCACAGATCGAACGACAAAGTCCAGAAGCTCACCAGAAACTATTGGAGGCTGGAGTTAGGTTCTGGTCTAGGGCATATTGCACGGGAAAACGTTACAATTATATGACTTCGAACAGTGTAGAGTCAATCAACAATTTAACAAGACACGATCGAAGATCTCCTATTTCAATGCTAATGGAATACTATAGAGGGCTTGTACAGGAATGGTTTTGTGATAAACGACAAAAGTACCAAGGTATATATAATTAAATTATGTTTATGTATATATAGATTATTATTATCTTATTATTATTATTATTTATATTAATGTGGTATGTCAATCTTTAGATGCACGTACGGGTGACCTTAGTGAATGGGCAAGCGCAAAAGTGAAGGACAGAGTTTTTAAGAGTGCTAATTGGACGGTGAAAGCCATTGAACATAGATGGATTTACGAGGTATATGATCGTAGAAGGAAACATATTGTTAAGTTCAGGGAAAATACATGCGCGTGTCGAAAATGGCAACTATCTGGCCTGCCATGTGGTCATGCTATAGCTGCTTGTAGATTTCAAGGAATGACAAGTTGTAATCATTTGGCGAAAAGATGGTTTAGAACAACTACCCTAAAAGATACATACCAAGCGTTGATATATCCTCTTGGAGAATATGATAGCTGGGAGCTTCCAACTAACTTGCAGGTTGTAAAACCACCGAGTATGGTTAAACCCCAACCTGGAAGACGAAAGAACAAAGATAGGATTAGATCTCAAGGTGAGGAACCAAGGGAGAATTCATGTCAAAGGTGTGGTTCAGGTGCTCACACACGAGGAGAATGTAGTGCACCATTGCCAAAAAACAAAAAGGTAACTTATAAGTGTGATTATTTTTTGTTATATTTGAATTGGATTATTGCCAAAGACATTAACTTAATAATTATGTTTTATAAATTATAGGCAAAGAAAAGGCAAAGGAGAGCAACGATTGACCTCCAAAGACTACCACAATATCCAGGCGGAAGCTCACAAGGATCACAGCCATCAATGTCACAAAGCTACCATCTTGATAACATGGCTGACCCGTAATTGAAGCTAAATCTATCTGTAATATCTATTTTAGACATCTATCTATGTAATTTAAAGTTTGAAACATCTATCTATGTAGACCTAATAAGGTCAAAGTGCCAATGTTATGGCACAAATTTTGGACAAGATTTGCAGACTTTGATTGCAATAGTCGTAATAATCGTAATTTAGGACAAGATTTGCAAATTGGTACATAATTGATAGCTAAATTCACTATTTAAATTAGAAATACAATTTTCCCCAAAACTACAATTTTCCCCAAAGCTATCAATGCTAAAAGTGTGTACCATAGATTTAAATATAATTTATCTTGTTCTCGAAATAAAAACGGATCAAGCCCTCTCGATATGCAAGTGCTGCCTGGGTTGGATCATCGACATGCAAATGAATTCCATGAGCCAACCTGATATAATTCAACATACAAAAAATGACTATAAAAAAACAAACAAGTAATAGCAATAAAGATACAGGGTCGACTACTAACCTGTATAGAAACATACAGACAAATACTCCGCAATCACCAAATACCCCACCCTGCTTTGGTACGTTTTGTGCTAGCCGAAACCTGATCTTATAATTCTCCGGGTTGATTCGTTTCTTGTCAAACACACCTGTCTCCTGTAGAATCAAGGGAAGATTGACCTCCAAGCAATTCCTCATTTTCAGGTACCATTCACGACCCTCCTCTTGACAACGATAAACACTGTCATAAAATATAACTAATCCGGACTGTATGTGAAACTGGGCAACAGACCAATGTTTCTTAGGTTCATTTATCGGAATGAACACCTGCAAAGAGTACAAAAAATAAAGAGCATTATGTATAAGATGTGTTTGGATCAAAGAAACTCCAGAGAGTTCTTTTATTTAGAACGTCTCACAAAATATATCACTGACTATCTCAAATAACTCCAAAATGTTATTTTCCAAATAAGCTAAAAAACTAAGCAACTCCAATCATCCTCTTAGGGTATTTTTGAATGATGGTACAAGTGCACGGAAGAGATACAGGGGTTCTTCCCAATCTACGTAAAGCCTCTAAGTCTTGATTACAAATGTCGTCACTATAATGCCAACACGTAACCAGTTTCGCAGTTTATATTATACCATTGCATCGTTAATTGTTCTTCCAAACTTGTAGTTATTGTTAAACCTTCAATTGGATAAATTTACCCATCCAAGTGGTTCTTGTTACTACCAAGTCTTTACCTATACTAAATTACGTATATATAGCAAAGATCTACACATGGTTATCTTCTGAAATACAAGTTAAATTTAATATGACTAACGACATTTTAAGACATAGAAGGCAAAGTACATATTACATCACCGGGAATAAGCGGCAAACATGTTTGTTGTCAATATCTAGTTAGTTGATCCAACTTAAAGCTATTAAGAATATTGACATAATCTACGTAATAAATATTGCTGAGGGTCGAAATAAATACCCGGTCAACATCAGCCCATGACAATTTGTAAACTTCTTTATTAGCATAAAAAAGTGGCAACGTCTCTTGAAGTAGAAGTGTCAAGAAGTAACTGCTAACTATGGACCAATCTGCAACAGATGGTCTAACGTGCCACAAATACAACACCCATATCTCAATGTGCTGTAGACATTTAAGAAAAACAAAATCTGATTAATTCCATTAACATATAAAGTGCACAATATTTACATTATTTAACATAGGAATATAACTATCGACCATTACCTCGTCACGTAACCAGCCTTCGCGAGTCTCATCCATCCCAACAAAACAATCCCAAAAATGATGATCTACAACTATATCATTGCACCAAGGAAACTTGCAACGAGGTTGGCCATTATTTGTAATAAAAGCCTCCAACTGACGATCAACAAAAACTTTATCAATCCTTTTTGATGGCCGTTTTAGGTCCTATACATTATACAAAATAAACGTAAATAAAGACATGTTTCAACTTAAGCGAAATTGACCATAAATGAAGACATGTATCAACTTAAGCGAAATTGACTACAAATGATTGAAGGATATAGTCTAATACCTCTTGCCAAGGTTTGAGATCTTTACACTTCTGGATCATGTCAGGAGTTAACGGGGAGATTGTTCGTTTGAGTTGATCCAGGGTTGGAAGATTCACATCATCATCTACGTCCTTAAACTCCGGCCTTAGTACTAATGTATGCTGCCTCTTTTTTGATCCACAATTTTGAAAAGCAAGTTGCATGTGAGGTTGCTTGAATATATGGTTTGTAATATACACATTTTTTTCCTGTTCCTTTAGGACTCTCAACCTCTCTTCCCTTTGTGCAGATACACGTCGAATCTCAGCCTCCTTCTTTTCAGCTGCTAATCGTTCTTGCGTAGCCAAATAAACACAATCCTCCTATAACACAAAATACGAATAACCACACCAACTTAAATTTAACTTTATAAGACAATATACATTTATTATATTTAAAATTGTACCACACCAACCTCTTCGACATCTTTCTCTGATAATTTCTCATCTTTGAGAAACTCATTCTGGATTTTTGACTCAAACAAATTTAGGAAATTATGATTTAAATTTGGGCAGTACTCATCAGCAATATAAGCATCCTTATCATCGTTGTCGAATTTATCCTGTAATATATATTTTATTAAGTAAAATGTAACGAATTTAGCTAACCATACATTTATTACAATGGTAATTACCTTTTCTGGTTCTTTGTGCTCTTTCTCAACAACGTTCTACAATTTGTCCAGCCTCTGCTCATTGTCATCAACTATGTGCAATTTGTCCTGCCTGTGACCAGGCTTCATTTTTCTCTTAATATACTGGGTAACACAAAAGATAAAGTACATGATGAATCAGTGAATAAAACACCTCATCAAAACAAGACACATATAGTTAAGGTTATAAACAAACCTGGATATAGGTTTCAAGTTTGTGAACCCATGATCTCAAACTGTTGACTTCTGTAGGTAACAACATAAAACCATTACATATACCCTGCAATGTCCTAACACAGATCCTGAAGAGTATATGATGCTTGTGGCGCCGGAACTTCATTGTCAATAGCATGAATTTTAGCACGAAGTGCCGCGCGTTTACACAAATAATCTTCAAAAAGCCCTCCACCGTTAACAGCAGGCGCGGGTCTGGGTGCATACCAGTTAAAAAACCTAATGCCTTTGGTGTACCATTCTGTATCAGACTCAGCTCTCGTAGGATATAGATCATGGTTTATTTCTTTCGCCTAACAAATAAATTAATAAAAAGAAACTGTTAACCAAATATAAGCAAAGTATCCAATGAGGATATAAGCAAAAACAAAATGAACACTTGCCTCGGGAAAAAGCTGCCCGAAATACTCCAATCCTTGAAAAGGCACCTTCTTGGACCATGAAAGTGCTCTTGGGATAAGATCGGCTTCCTTACTCCACCAACGCAAACTCTAGGTAGAAACCTCTAAAATCCATATCTAAATTGGATTAAAAGAATTACACATAAATAAAACATTTATTAAAAGAATTACACGTAAATAAGTAATTTATTAAAAGATTGTGTGTCATAATTCTGACCTTGAAAGCAAAAACAAAACCTGCCAAAGAATATTCCAACTTCTGTGTTGAGTAGGTATTTCGAATGGTATCGTACAACTGTCTCCAAATGTGTTCCCCCCAATGAAAGTCATTCCAGTTTTCAAAATTTTCAACCATCCGAAGATATACATCATCGACCACGGATAACATTTCACGGCCCATAAATATGACCTGAGCTGATAACAAAAGACAAACTCGGACCGCGTCTTCATCAGATAGTTTTATAAAATACTCATCTTCCTCAATCAAACATAGAAGATCTATGGCTTTTAAATTCACACCTACCTTCTCAGGAAATACACGGTCACGAAATATGATATCACCAGTTCTAAACTTACGGAAACTAGGCATTCCAAATTTAAAACCAGTTATGAGGTGAAATTGACGGCGTCCAAAATGAAGATGATGTCCATTAACATCATAGATCAGTGGCAAATCATAGTGGGCATCATCAGACTTAATTTGATTTTGAAGCATGTAATGTATAAGACTCTCATCGTTCTCAAAGTAATTTAAATCCAACCATGGACCAAAACATGTTGACCGAAACAGTCTACGACGATTCTCAGATAATCTGTCCTTAATCAATTGAAAGTAATGCAATTTGCTTCGAATGTGAACCTTGACAGCAGATTCCTATATCAATAAACAAAAAGTGTTTTGTAACAACCATATCCACAAAAAGCACAAACAGAAGCAAATAGCAATTGACTACTAACGAAACTGAAGTAGCAACAAATATCAAACTAAGCGGCTACTAGGCCAAATGGACATAAAGCAAATGGACATTTCACGGCCCATAAATATGACCTGAGTTGATAACATAAAACTAAGCGGCTTCTTAATAGAAAAGGTCGCTGATGTTGAATTCTAACAAAAGTTGTAGTAAATTCAAATCTGGAAAGTAACTTTATACCAAAAATCCCTAGACTTAGGAGGAAGTAACTTTATACCAATGATTAAACCTATAAAAAGAAAACAAATTTACCAGTAACACATATCTATAATACTATATTCGAAATCTCAAATGCTACACTGATAACTGAACTGTCACCACCCAAAACAATATTTATCTTATACTTAGGAGCAATACACCGATGTGGAGCTGAGCTCTAGTACACTGCAGCAACTAAATGACTAATGCATACAATTATAAACATGTGGGATTATAATGCATTGCGACACTTGAGGAAAAAAGTCATCAAAACAATCGCTACATTATTTAACACTTGTAAATAGGCCCTGTAACGGTATGACCATATGTAATCCCAAATTTTCTAAAACAGAAAGCATACCCTTTGATAGAGTGCGGGGCAGAAACAAAGCCAAATGGACATAAAGCTAATGCATAAACAGACATATGCATTGAGGGGATTAAATGAATTCACCAATGAGGACATAAAGCTAATGCATAACAAGATGGACAGATACAAGGCCAAACTTAACACTCAAGCTTAAACAGTCTACAAGGGGCTTAAACAATCTAATGCATAACAAGATGGACATAAAAGCTAATGCATACAAGGGTCTTAGAAAAGCGGGTCAGGAAACTATAAACTGGGTGCAGGGCAGATACAAGACATATGATACAAGGCAATGAGGGGATTAAATGAATTCACCAATGAGGACATAAAGCTAATGCATTCACCAATGAGGGAATTAAATGAGTGCAGGGCAGATACAAGGCCAAACTTAACACTCAAGCTTAAACAGTCTACAAGGGGCTTAAACAAGCTAATGCATAACAAGATGGACATAAAGCTAATGCCGCATTTTAATGAATCAGAAAGCTTATGGAACCAAAGATGAGGCATTGACCAATGAGGGGATTAAATGAGATTATAAGGGCCTACTTCAAGCTTAAACAGTCTACAAGGGGCTTAAAAAAGCTAATGCATAAGCAAAATTACTAAAAGCTAATATAAGAAACAAATTTCGAAAATCTCAAAACTACAAGTCACAAAAATCAATTCAACCAAAGCTGAGTAAACATAAACGAGAAAAATAATTAACAATTAACAAAAATAATTAACAAAAATAATCTAATCGACTTAAAACAATTAACAAAAAATAATTGTAAAACAAGGCCAAATGTAAAACAATTAACAAAAATAATAACCCAAAAAATTAATCTAATCGACTTAAAAAACCAAAAATAATTGTAAAACAAGAAAAAATTAAGGGAAAAACTTACCATTTCATAGTATGAAAAAGATCGAAAGAATTTGTGTTTCGATTTGAATGTGTGTGTGGATTTGAATGATAAAAGTTGAAAAAAGGGTGAAAATAAAATTATATAACCGGATTATTATTTACAAATAATAAAAAAAATTAATCAAATCAAAAAGATATGAAGTACCTAATGAAGATTTTGCTTATTTCCAATGGTACTTTTTTTTTAACTTTCGCACATTAGCCGGAAATCGCACGTTCTCAGTTCGCACATCTGCCTGGGTGGGGGTGTACGATGGTCGGGGTGAGTGGCCTTGCAAATGATTGATATAGTCCTTCTTGTCTGGGACACGTGTCACAAAACTAATGGGATCGCACATTCGCACATGACCAAATTGGGAATGCAAGTTGAAAATGTACCTTTGTGGGACTTCAATCAAGAGATTGTCCCTTTTTGGGAATTTACGCTAAGTGAAATTGCATCAAGTGTAGAATCTGTTATATCTACAATTAGTTGCATTACATTTTTGTTGATTTGATCTCCAGACAAACGAAAAAAATAGACGCTAAAGAAAAAAGTTTCTCCTGTATATTGAGCTTCTGTGTACCTGTTTTGATTGGTAAAAACACATGAATGTGACTTTGTGAGTTCATGTGGCTAAGGAATCATCTGCATATATGACAAAAACTTTTAGTGCTGAAAACATTTAGCATTTCTAGTTGTTTTACTCTAATCTTTATCACTACTCATTTCCGATTACCTTATACATGTCTAGCAACTGCAAGATTTTATGCGTCAAATTTGGAGTTTACCGTACGAGTTTTGATTTTGTAAATGGTGCATATCTAATAAAAGCATAACGAAAACTTGTTTTTATAGAAAAAGAGGTACAAAGATAAATAAATTTACTTTATTGATTAAAGATGGTTTTTAACATGATACTTTGTTTAGATTGATCACCTTGACAGCACATCTTTATGTCTAGCTTTATGATTCAGACGTGATTGCACGGCTATGTGTATGCACGAAAAGTTCTAAAATAAGATTTTCTTTCTCTACGTGCTATTAGTATAGTGGCTTAAAATAGCTAACAAAATTTCACCATTTATACTTCATTGGAAATTTTGCAGGGTATGTGTAACTGATCAACAGGTAAGGCATAATATCACTCAGAGGATTTTTTTACCTTAACCGAATTGAAAGATGGGCTCACATCACCAGAAAGAGTCAATGAGCTCATCGCTCTGATGCAAAAGGAGAAAGATTGTGTTATCACGAATGTTAGTGAAGCATCCCGACAGTGGTCTACTGTTGCAAATGTTATTACGGTCACTAAAAGACCCAAGTGTCTTGATCCTTTTTTTCAATTAAATGGAATCTTGATCATTGATAAGTGGATCAATGACTCTTGGAAATTTGGAAATGATTCTGGTAACTTATCCATTAAAGGGTCGACGTCTGCATTGCTAAGAGCGCTTGACAGGCTGCAGATAGATAACCATATGCTCGTGTCTTCTGGAATTGGGAATACTGTGCAGAATCTTGTTGGTTGTAGTAGTTCTATGGTTCGTGAAAAAGCCAAGGGTTTGTGTGATAAGTGGATGCTGGCTCAGGACACTGAAGGTCGACAAGACGATGAAGAAAAAAAACCTAATTACCTAAACAGTTCATTTAAGTACCTATTTTACGAATATGGACTCTTTTCTAATAGTTTACAAATGTGAACTAAATCTGTCACATCATACTTTTGTACAATCACCTATGTTTTTGTGTAATGAAATAGAAATTTTGATAGTGACTTGCCATAACAGTTACTACATCATATTTGCTTTTGTTCTTCTTTTTTATGGAGTAATACTACTACCGGTTCTTTTCATCTTCTTTCTTTGGTGCTATTCTTCATCTTCTTTCTTTAAAAATATAGGAAAACCTCCATGTATTCAAACACAACAGTTCTTCACTCTCTCACCACCTCGCCCACCCCAGCTCGCCTCACCTAGGACCTTTAGAAGATTGTTATCACTGATTTGTCATAGTCTTCTCGACCTCGTCTAGGACCTCGCATATGACCTCGCATATTGTCTACATATGACCTCGCTTGGGACCTCGCATGGACCTCTATGGCCTCGCCTATCACCTCGCTTGGGAGCTCTATGACCTCGCGTGGGACCTCGCATGGGACCTCTTGGACCTCGCCTAGATCTCTAGTGCAATTGTTAATGTTTTTACCTCGCGTAGTGCTGGATTGTTAATGTTTTTAGAAGTTTGTTCGCTTAGTACCTCGCCTAGACCTCGCTTGAGACCTCACCTCGCATATTACCTCGCCTAACTACTTTTTAGAAGTTTGTCTACTACAATCTAACGGTTACAAAGTAATTTAGTAATAGATCTAATAGATAATATCAAAAGGTTCATTTTGGGTAATTTTATAGGCGAGGTTTATTTTCGTAAAGTGTTAGTAGAAAGTGTTCATTTAAGTAATTTACTCAAGAAAAAAACACAAAAGAGAAAGAAGAAACCACAACAGGAGACAAGATTGTGGACCCCACAGGGTGTTTGGGTCCCGGTGTTGATAATGTTGTGGGGGCTGTTATAGAGACTAATTTGAGTGAAGATACCAGTGACAAAAATGAGGACATGGTGGACTCCATAAGTATAGAAAGTGATGGTTCGGAGAAAGATATTGTTGGTCAAAGCGAGGATGGTTCAAGGGCTGGTTCACAACTCTCTGAACCGTCAGTAGAGGGTAAAGGTGGTGGTGTGACGAGTAAAGGGTCTAATATGGTGGATCCTATAGAGATTGATTTTAGTGAAAAATGTGACAATACTTGTGAGAAGTCAAAGCGTCCAGACGCCGCAAATGGAAATGAACCCAAACTTTCTGAGGTGGATCAACGATCTGAAGCTGAAGCGACCACTGAGAAAGGCTCTTTGGGTTTGATTTGAATGTAAAAATTTGTTCTGAAGAAGATGACGGGCCCACAAATTTAGTCTCGGCCGCAATCTCTGTTGTTCCGACATCTCACGTTGCTCCATTGCAGTATGAAGGTAACCATGGATGGAAAGGATCTGCTGCAACCAGTGCATTTCATGTCCCTGAGTCTTCTTTTTCGAGGACCAACAGTAACTCAAAACAACATGCAGGTTCTCTTGATTTTGATCTTAATGTTGCTAATGACAATAAGGCTAAAAACCCGATCATATCTAATAGTCTCGGTGATGGAAGTGTTATTGGCCAAAGTCCATCTCAATCATCCTCAACGTCATCAAAACCACCTTCTATAGGAAACATCGGTTTAAATGTAAATCTAAGCTTAAATTTGAACAAGCACTCGAGTTTCACAAATGTTCCTCCTATGGGACATCAAAATGCAACTATTTCACTCTTTGGTAACCGAATTCAGCTGAACCAACCAGATCCCATCCCACAGCCTAATGCAAGGTTTTTTGTGCCACACACAATGGACATGTATTATTCTCCTTATGTGTCACTTGGTACACCCGCCTCGTATATGGTTGATCCACGTGTGGTCCCGGTTGCACCACAATTTGTAGGCTCCGCATCAGCTACACTACCCGCCTACTTTCAACAGCCACTACCTTTCTTCATGAGCATGACTAGTGTTCCATCTTTTGGTCCAAATGAGACTGGATCCTCGCAACATAACATGGCATTGGACTCTGGTTTTATGGTTTATGGAGGGAACAGTGGAGGCTCGTCGAGTTCAGTTGCTAGTGGGAAGCGAAAGGAACCGGATGGCTGAAGGGATGCTCTCTTTGCCAACTATAAGTACCAACAACCGTAATAGAAGTGTTAGTCCATCTGAAATAAATAAATGACTAGATTATAGTGGTTACTAGGAAAAAAGATTATAAGTTGGTTTACAGTGACTTACTTTAAAGGCATATATTGTCTTATAGAAAGCAAACACAGAAGAGAAGAGTAGTATAGTTTATAATTTCTTCTCCATATATAGGATTTGGATTAAATGAAAGTAACTTCTTTATGTTTAGTCAATTTGTGTTAAAGTCATTTTAGCTATATATAGAGAGATAATCAAAAGCTTGGTATGACCTTGTGTAATAGATTAATAGAAAGATTCCATAAGAATAAAAGGTTGGCTAGCTGATTGAGGTAATCGCCTTTATGTTTTGTTAAACCATTATTTCCGCATTATTTTGTCTCAAGCTATAGTCGTATAAGTTAGTGAATTGATAATATTGGAGGAGTGTGATGAAATGAAGTAACTACAAGACTACATATGTTATTGAAAATTAGTTTTGCTCAAACAGCTAACGTTTGTATGTTAATTCACTTATAAATATAAATTAATGTTTAACGGCAAATTACCCCATCGTAAACTATACATATGTCACGAGTGGAAATTGACTGTTTAACTAAGGATAACCCCATGAAGAATTAGTGTTAAGTACACATTTTGTCGATATGATATCGATCGGTTCGGCAGAAGAAAGCCGAGAAAACAAATAGGAAAAGCACTAACTAATTAAGTGTGTTACCAAAGCTTTTGTTTTGTTTTTGTCTTGTCATTTATATCACTTAAAAGAGTTTTTGAGAATATATGTAAATGATTTTTTCTTTCAGCACAACTCAATCACTTGCACATTCGAAAACACCTTCTCTCATTACATAAGCCGCCCAAGGGATTCACAATTTTATTTTATTTTTCTTATTTTCTAAAGTATATGCATTTTCATCAATTTAAAGTACAAATACATTAATACAAAAGATGAAAATTACTTACAACTTGTATCACGTTTGCAACATTTTTTCTTTAAAAGATGAAACTTTGGGCCAACTATATAAAATTATAAACTTTCTTATGCCTAGAGGCTAACATTAAAATTTGATGTACTTTTAGGATTGAAATACTCTCAAGTTAAATTTAAACATGGTAGATTGATGATTTTGAGAAGAAATAAAAATGATTCAAAATTGTGAGATTTTTATTTTATTTAAATTCAAAATCGCACTACATCAACACAACATTATATATCATGTTTAAAGTGAACTTAAGAGGACATTAATTCGTATTTTTATAGGCTAGAAATAAAGAAATAAGAAAAAAAAAATTTAGAGAAACACAAACTTTCTACTTCTTATAATTTAAACATGGTAGATTGATGATTATTTGAAACCTTTACACGCATAAATGAAGACACACAACGGTCAAAAACCAAACTTTCTTCACGTTATAGCGCAAGCCACTCCATTACCATACCTCTTGCTCTAAATACATGTAAGTTCATACCTTGGATACATGAATACATGATCTACTATAGAAGAGAAAAATATTTATGTATCAAATAACTGTACAATAAAATCAGTTGTGTTTTTTGTTTTACAATTATTGCATTCAGACAAATGATACACAGTTAAAAAGTTAAATAACCATTGCGATTGATTTTCATAGAAAAACAATTTTACACTTAATCAATTATTTGAATTTTCATATTTTAGTAAGGGTGTTACAGAAAGTTTAGACAGTTATTTTCAATCATATTTGGGGCTAGAGAAATTGCCAAAAACGCATAAAGAAATATCCCGGTTAGATCGTGTATGTTTGAATTAAATGCTCGTTTTCAGAAGTAATTCAAACAAGAATAATCACATGTGTCTACTCGTTTTAATTTTAGCAGACAATTGATTTAAAATAAATGGTATCTAATATAATAATAATTGTCATGTAAGAAATAAATACGTCAATAAAATATATATCCCGCCTATTAGAAAATAATTGTTGTTAGACGAAAAATACACATTTTAACAAAAAAGCATAATTATTATTACATCTATTTTATACTTTCAAAATGACAATTTTAACTTTATGTCATTATTTAAAGCTTTGATTGGAATTTGTAATTTTTAGTATTACTAGATGCAATATGATAAACTTGTTACATTATTAACAAGTATATTTGAAAAAGGATAACAATTTTGGGTCAACTATTAGACTATTAATTTGAGACGGATATATTTACCAATTATTCGTAATAGATAAGCCAAAATTTACTCCTCTTTATTAGATATCCGAAATCAGATCCATAGATAATCTCTAATACCAAAAGTTAAAAGATAACAATCATCTAACCACAATACAAGTTACCTATAATAAATATAAATAAAAAAACACAATTAATGCATTAATCACACTACCTATATATATAAATAAATAAAAAATATCTCATCATTTCATAGTTTCAACTCAACCACACTTTCTAACACCTAACCCATGGCCGGAGCACCGCCGTCATCATCCGTAACACCACCGCCACCACCACCAACTCCACCGTCATCAGCACCCGAACAACAGCTACAGTACTGGTGCCACCACTGCAACAAACGTGTCCCTATCGAAACCCTACCAGATCAACCTGACGTCATATGCTTCGAGTGCAAAAACGGCTTCGTTGAGGTGATTTCGTTTCACGCGCCGGCGCGTGAGGTTGACGGAGAAGATCCGCTTGCTTTTGGCAACGAGTTTCTGCAGGTGCTTAGGCTGATTGCTCAGGTGGCGCGTGAAGACGACGCGCCGTTGGATGCCGCGCGTGAAGATGACGCGCCGCCGTTGCCGCCTCCTGAGCGACGCAACGGCGGTGATTTCCTCCGGATTCATCTCGAAGGAGTTAACAGTCACGGCGATGAGCGTAATCACGATGAAGAAGAAGATAATGAATCGGATCGTGATGGATCTGATGAAGATGACGACGATGATGATGACGATGAAGATGAGAGGAGAAGACAGAGGCGTGACGTCATCAGGCTGCGCCTCCGCGAGTTCGCTTCACGCGCGTTAAGTCCGCGTAATCGGATACTGGATTGGGCGGAGATACTAATGGGACTAGAGGATCATTCAATTGAATTCAGGTTTCAAAATAATGATGGTTATATAGGTAATCCTGGTGATTATGTTGATGCAGCAGGTTATGAGCAGTTGTTGCAAACATTAGCTGAGACTGATAGTAAGAAAGGCGCTCCGCCGGCTTCAAAAGCCGCTATTGACGCGTTAAAAACAGTTGAGAAGAGTGGAGTGAGTGGACTTAGTGAATTGAGTGAAGCGTGTGCGATATGTAAGGATAAGGTGTTTAACACTGAAGAGGAGGTTGTGAAGGAGTTGCCGTGTGGACATATGTATCATGAAGAGTGCATTGTGCCGTGGTTAGGTTCGAGGAATACGTGTCCGGTTTGTAGGTTTGAGTTGGAGACGGATGATGCTGAGTATGAAGAGGAGAGGAAGAAGAGAGCGGATGGGAATAGGAATGGGAATGGGAATGCTACGGTGGCGTCTGCTTCTTCTACGTCTTCTGGTGATGGCGATGAGGTTTAAACTGTTTTCAAAACTTCGGTTTTTGATGTTTTAGATATTGGATGTTGGTTTATGTTTATTGTTTGAATTGATGATGAATGATTTTGTTTTATGTAAATAAAAGTGTTGCTAGATTTGATTATTTGGTTTTTGCTGTGTATGATTGTTGATACATGATATTATATGTGAAATACATGCGTAAGAACGTGGATAGGTTTATAGGTTATGCCTCTTTATGATTGACAACGGATGAAATTTAGCAAAATCTCCTAAGTAAAACTTAGGGAGTTAGGGAGTGATGGTTCTGATAAATATGGCACATGAATGGTAGAACACGCATTAGCGTGTGAACTTTGATATTTGGTTGTTTTATATGTTTAGCATTTGAGTTATAAGGTCAAGGAATTTTCCTTGTTCCTGTATACGCGGTATACGTAATCATGTAGTGGCCTTAACCTGTATACGTAATCATGTAGTGTGGCCTTAACCTGTATACGTAATCATTCAAAAGGAAACCTTTCAGTTTTGATCTCAATTAAGTGTTCCTTTATGATATAGAGACATTGTCTGTTTCTGTTGCCCTTCTTTATAATCTAGCATTAAATAATATTACGAATTATGATGCTTATCTAGTTATCCCATGATCTTAATTCATGGATTTTCTGAAACAACACAATAGCTAACAGTGTAGGTTATTGACACTTCGGGTTGCAATTTGGCTTACGTTTATTTATTTATTTAGGCTATGTTGTTTCACGAGAAACCCAAACATTTGTAGTTGCTAGAAGGCTGATTCTGGATCTTTAGAATGTGATTGGTGTGTCTTGTTAAGTTTTGTTATTGAAGTTGCAAACTTGAAAGGATTGTGATACTTGTCTAATGAAATTGTACTTGATTATTTGGCCATAAAAAGTGATGCATGATATATTGCTGTTTTATGTTATTAGGATAAGTGCCCATGATTAAAATTGTAACCCTCCGACGCAACTCTCCCGGCAATAAAAACTTTATCTACATTTTTGTTTTTTTGGCGGGTGCGGTAAGGAGGGACAAAAGAGGGATGCTATCTATCAGTCAAAAGGCAAATACCTCCCTCCCCCCCCCAAACGACCTAATACTTCTACGGTCCACTTACCGAGGAATAGAAAGGAAGGGCCCGGGGCCAGAGCAAGTTGGGTTGGGGTATAGAGCCTTAAGCTCGGTGGGGGTGACAAGGTACATGCTCGTATGGTTCATATAAGGAAATTAAAGAGTCATTGATTGTTGGGAACTTTTGCTCCTCTATTTTGGAAATATGCCTTTCTAGGAGCGTTACTATCTGCAACTCGAATGGTCTCTTATGAAGTCTCTATTGGTGTTAATTCTGATTGTGCGCAATCCGTCTATTACCAAATCTCTGTTCTTTCTCCATATTGTTGGTCAGGCTCCCTCTTTAATAGGATTGTATTTATCATACCTTAATTTTCTCTCAAAGAACTGAGAATACAAACAGAACCCTAGGTCAATTGGTCCTTGTCTGCATTTTTTTGAGGAAAGTAGATGCTACCTGAAAGAGAATAATAGTTTGATACCTGTTTACCTTTCATCATTTCTTCTGATGCCGAACAATAAGTAGCCCAGCCCCTCGTGAAAACATATGTTTTATATTTTCCCTAACTTACAATGATTGCATCGCCAGAGTAATTGTTGCACATTGTTGCTGGGGTTGGTTATGTTGCATAGGATCGCTTCTTGGATTCTATAAGACTATTTTACTTAAAGTAGAGCAAGCAGAGTTTATTGCAAATTCAGTTAGTTTTAGATACAGTACAGCATGGATCTGATGTCCGTATCTTATCAGTCATGTGAAAAATATCTATTTGATCGTGTACCAAGTCTGTATGATCATAGGATCTAAATCCACTGTAATACATATGAATCTTGAACTGCACAAAGATCTCCTTTTTGGTGTACTTTTTAACAAGGAGTTTGAATAACACCTAGCTTTATTGAACCCAAGAGTGCTTGCTTTACTGCATAATAAGTTATCCATGAGCACATTGGAGTAGTTAGTGTGCTTACGCCGTTACGCGGATATGTATATAGCATTGAAAAATTAACATAACATGCTCACATAGATCTTTCTTAGCATTAAGTTCTACTTTAGTAGTCTAGCTTCAGAAACTAAACTAGTAATTTCCCTAATTTTGCATATTTCTTGAGCCCAAAATTTGCTATGTCAGTGAGTCAGCTATATAAATACGTTTCAGACTTTCAGTTCCATCCTTCTGTTATCTTGAGATTTGTAGCTATCCAAGTCTTTTTAGATCTTTCTCTTATATTAATCGTCTCAAATTCAGTGTCACTTGTGCTTCCTATTCTACTAAATGAATTTGTCTGTTCTTGCACAAATTTCTGAAATCAGAAAAAACCATCTCTTCTAGTTCCTTTAATCAACAATTATGAAATACAATACATCTTATGTAGTAGTATTTCTGATTTTCCGTTTCTATACGAAATATACAACTTTTAATCTTATACTGCAACATAGATATCATGCCTTGTTTGCTGCGGGCCTTTATCTGGAAAATCTTTAAAGGGTTTAACTTGTACTGTTATTGATGGAAAGCTTAGCTTACATGGTGCATGATATAACATACTATGCGCAATGAGTGTGTGGGAACAGTTTGGTTGTGTCCGATTCGTATTACAATTTTGCATTGCAGTCTTATTGATAATCTAGGATTTAGGATTTATATTCTTTTGATCTTTTAAATCCATATCTTGATTACTACAAGTTTTTATAGTCTATCTTTGTTCAGATCAAGGGACGCTATTCTTGTTTCTTTCACGTCACAATTATTGTTCCTGGGAGTGATATGAATACTATCCTAAACTTTCTCCAGGGTCCTCTCTACCCAATTTTTGTTAATTTGAATGCAATAACACATATAAAAAAATGATAGTACATGCAGGCAAGTTTTAGGGATTGGTTACGTGTCTAGGTTAGAATGAATCCTTTATTGTTTGATAGAATATTCACAATGTTTTGTTTGTCATTTTTATGTTTTGGTTTTATCTATTATATTGTCTAGTTCTGGAAGTAATGTAGCCTAATCTTGTATTCTATCAATAGAGATAGGATTTCGTGACAGGTTAGTTGAACAGTAAGAAGTTGAGTCATTTACTGAGTCGCCTTGGTGATCGCTTTGTGGATATATCAGTCAACTATCACACGACTTGATTTTTTTGAAGAAAGCCTGAGAAATTCACAATTAATTTATTATTCAACAAGTAGCTCTGTACCTTTGATCAATAAGCTTCTCACATGTGTCATCCATAGTTTTTGTGTAAATGATCAATAAGCTACTCACATGTGTCATCCATAGTTTTTGTGTAAATAGATCAGCTTTATCACATGCCTCTCTAGAGGCTGAAATGGTGATCTGTAATGTAGATATCTTTCTTGCTATTCAAAATTTAATTTATGTCTCTCATAGATCACCAATAGGAGCAAGCGTATCAGGTTCAGTTGGTCAGAAACTAGAAAGGGTTTCTGATCTGACTATCTGAGAGCTGTTGGTCAATGTTATCGTTCATTTCGATTTGTATGTTCAGGTCGAGGTGTAGTTTTGCTGTGTTCGCAGATTATGTATTGTTGATTGCTGTCACCTTCTTTGTTTTGTAGCTTCTTAATTCTTTTCACCTTTGGTCCTTGAAGATCACTGAACGTGCTGGTATACTTGCCTTTTTCTCCGCTGAGTTTGCAAATAGATCTCTGCCTTTAGCAAAACGAGGTCAATCTTCTTATATCGAGCTTCAACCTAGTTACCCGAAACATATGTAGATATTGGTTAATGCAATTCCTCCCACCTCCTTCTGCATAGGTCAATTTTTGTTTCGTTTTCAAAGCTAAAGGGTCATGTTTTTAGATCAGTGGTTCAGATCCAGATCTTTAGGTCGTTGAGTCATGATTCAAATTGCGGGTAGTTTCAATGTTGCCTTTTACGTGGTTCGGGTGTCGAGGGTCGGAATATTTTCGCCTTTTCGGTTAAAGACTCAGGTCGTGTTCCAAGTTGTGTTAAAAGTGTAGAGCAGATCAAGCCGTCACATCTTGTGACAATGGTGGTTGCTCAGGGTCAGTTTTGTAGTTCAGTTTGTTCCCAGCGAGTTTTCAGGTAAGATTGTGGTGTCGGGCATGCTAGCAAGTTCAGGTAAGGTCGTGGTTTCAGATTAGATCATGGTTTTAAGTGCGTTGTAGTTTCATGTAGGGTCGTGGTTTCGACATGCTAACAAGTTCAGGTCGTGTTTGTGGTTTTTGAGGGTCAAGGCTCATGAGTATAGGTGGACAAGGGTTATAGTTGTTCACTCACGGTGCTTACAATTGTTGGTAGTATCGGTGCTAAGGTTAGAGGGTGTGGGGGTGGGAAAACAAGAAGGGTCCCTCCCAGTGGGAAACAAGCAAAACCCACACCCCTCCCGGCGGCAAACACAAAAACTCTTCCCTTTCGACACTATAGTTCCGTGAGGTTTTAAGGAGAGAGAAAACATTTTTTTATTTTATTTTATGTGTGTTAATTGTGTGGAGATATGTGTTAGTGGTATTTTTAAATGATAAAATATAGAAAAAACTAAAAGAAGAAAGACGATATGTTGCAATAGTTAAATGAAAATTGAAAAAAGAAAATAAAAAATTAAGAAAGTTATGTGGAGCTGATGTGATGTGGTGCGGGAAAACCCTCAACCATGGTGTGCATGGCTATCATGGTTTTTATTTTTATATACTGTAATACCATGGTGTGCATGGCTATCATAGTTTTTATTTTTATATGCTGTAATACCATGGTGTGCTATATTTGCCTTTAAAAGAAAGAAGATGCATTTGAACTCACTTGACCACATTTAGTTTAAAGTGTTCAAACACTCATCAAACCGCATCTATAAAGCTCAACTTTTCGATGCTATGTTACTATAGTACTCTACTATTGAGTGTTACTTTGTTTGAACCAGTCAAAATTCTTTAAATTCTTTTTGACGTTAATTGCATCCAAATCTGACGACACTAACAAAGCTTAAACACAATATATTATACCATTTGACACGGTAAAATATAGTTTGGCGAAGAAAACTTCAAAAGTAACCCACTTCACTTTCCAATTTTGACCGCAACTTGACTTTTCAAGTAGTTGACTCCCAAGTCCCAACCTATGTACTTTAATCAAACTTCAAAATTCTTTCTTATTATTATTATTTTGCTAAGCACAAATTAAAAAATGGACTGAAGATAAAATGAACAAACCTAAATTGTAATCAAACTTAATCTAAGTCATATTAATACTACATGCATCAAATTGTATAGTACTGTAACAGCATTTTATAAATTCAATACCATAAGAGCTGAAGTTATTGCAACCATGAACATGTTATCTTGGTCTTCTTCCATCTTACACGCAAGTTGAATACCAAAATTCCAAGTCAAACGTCTACCACTAAATAACAAGTTTTATTTTCTTCCCTCCTACCCCCAAAAACACATTGGCGGCGATTATCATGTGCAAGTTGTGCAACCGCACCGGGCCCCCCTTTGTAAGAGGCCCCCCAATTTAGTATACATTCATTAATATTTATAGTTTTATATATAAACGTTTTGAATTTTTAGTGTATTTGTTAAATATTATATCAAAGTTGAACGAGGTCATATAAAAAAAAATAGAAGACAAACTTTGGGCCACATAGAAAAAAAAGTGAAAGACTTGGATTATGGGGGTCTCATTTGTGATTTCGCACCGGGCCTCCCAAATCAATAGGACGGGCTTGCCAAGGAGCTATGTTCTAGAGACTAATAAAAATCAATTTTGTTTATAGTCATAGTCGTCTAACTGAAGGTGATAGATGATTATTACCTCATACAATTGGATTAGATGGAACCACAACCATTTAGCTATTAGAGTGCATCTTAAGAAGACTATTAAGCTACAATACAATCCATTTGATTATTTTATACTTGTACTTCAGTGTCACAAGTGACAAAATTACTAGAATAGTGTCAAAACATCTAATTTCAATTATATTGTGTCCCTTGCTCAAAAAAAATTTATATTGTGTCCAAAAACTATACTTATAGGTACTCTCACTTAAACCCGAAATATGCTCAGGTTGCAAATCTTAACAAAATTCATTTATGAAATATTGCTTTATTGAACGTTTAAGGTTTATTTATGAACATTTACTTTTTTTTTCTTCCCAAAAGACATATTACTAAGGTTAACTTGGTAAACTAGATCATTTAGTACCATGTATTTTCAAGAGTGTAGAATAGTACCATCGTGCTTGACAAATTCGAATCAGTAACACCCTTTAGGCCTTTACTATATTTACTTAATAATCATTTTATGCCTAACAATCAATTTGGTGAAGCCTATGTAATAATATACATGATTTGTGTTTAAATTTGGGATAATTAAATATAATTTTTCATAAAATTAAGTTACTTTCATTTTTCTTTTAATTAATATAATATTTTAATTATTTATTGACAATAAAGATATTTTTTAAATAATACATTACTTAAAATGAATTTAATGCACTAGTTTAATATATGCATATACATATTAAATTGAAAATTACAAAAACTCTTCTGAAGTTAGTTACAAGTTAATCTAAAAATCATTTGAGACAAACATTTAGTTATATAATATGTAGATATATTAAAGATAGTTCATAGAAATTTTTTAAAATAAATGTTACTTATATAGTATTTATATTTAAAATAATAAATCAAAATATTAAATAAAAACAAGAAACAATTAAGTTTTAGGAAAAACTATATATATTTAGTTATCCAAAGTTTAAGTATAAATTATTTATGTTACGATAAACTTTATTAAACTGATTTTGTAGCAGAACAAAAAAAAAACAATTGATTGTTTGGTTATTTAGTATAGGGTAAAAGGAATTATATTTTCTCAAATTAAAGGTACTATTTTGCACTTTTAAAAGTGGTAATAGAAAATCTAATTTGCCAAGTCCAAAGTACTTTGGCCCTCTTCTTTTTTAACAAAATGAACATTCACTAAATAATCAAATATTGTGTTGGAAGTTATAAGCTCAAACCAATGTTTGTTTGTTTTTTTTAAGACCATTGACTCGTTGAATTAGATAAAAAGGGATCAACAAATATGAGGACCCCGAGTGTGGTCTCTACCAAAGAATCCAAGTATTAGCTTTTGTCCTCTCTATCAACGCTAGCCAAAGTTGAAAAAAATGCATTTCCAATTTACAACAGTACACCATGTAAAATTCTACACATAATCAAAGTTCCAAACTTCTATAAATAACGAAATTTCCATTTGTCTATCTTTCTTTCTTTACCATCAACCATGAGTCCATTTGTGCATCTTTCTTTCTTCAAATAACCAAATTTCCATTTGTCCATATTTTTTTCTTTACTATCAACCATGAGTGGCCTAGCAAAAGAAAAACATGACAACATGTTTTCTCTTCATTCTCCCTCCTTATCAGAACTCCGTTGCAAGAGTACAACGGAGTTTACATTTTGTAACGTCTTAGATGTAAATGATAACAAAATACTCAATATAGATGAAACCCCTACCCTTTTCTCACCATCTTTTGGGCCAAAAAGCATTTATTCGGGCCATAATTGCTCATCGCCCTCTACAGAGGCACGGAACAAGATTTTGGAAGTGATGAACAACTTACCCGAGTCATGTCATGAATTATCACTAAAAGATATTGTCCAAGATGATCTTGGGAACCTACAACCAATGGTTGAACAAGAGACTAGTCTTTTGAAGACGGGGACGGGTTTTAAGAGTAAGAAGTTGATTGATAGAAAACGACCAATTTCAAGAAGTGTTAGCTTGGATACCGGAGTCTTTATGCTCAAGATGTTCATTCCAGGTTCTTTCAGTAAGAAGAAATCTAAAAGCTCGCCAAGGATGTATTCGAATAATAATAGTTTTAGCAACAACAATATCAACGGATCAAACTGTAAGAGTGACAAAAAGTGTACGTCTACAAACACCAAATCCAGGTATGCATGAAAAGATGTCTTGTATTTGTATCTAATAAAATATGCATGTAATTAGCTAAGTAATATTCTACGTTAAGTCTAATATTTGTGTATTGGGATGCATATAGCTCTGCAGAATTGGCACCTGGATGTTGGTTCATCAATAAACCATGGAAGACGACTAATAAAGGTGTATCAAAGCGCAGTAAGCAATTGAGTGATACAATGGTAACAGATACGAATAGAAGTTTTTCATCGAAGCCAACAAGCCAAATTGGATGCATCTTCTGAGAATGTGTAGTGTGAAATTAATATAGCGGATATTATTTAATAAAGTTTTGGTTTTGTTACATATTCTTGTATTGTTCATATAGTTTTTGTAATGTAAATACTATTGTGGAAAATGAGACCAAAATCATAAATTGTGTTTTACTAGTTATGAAAAGCTGAATTCACTAGAATCAATAATTAGCGTGTTTTACTGGTTTCATAAATAGATTGACATCAACAGATAGAATACTGCTGACTGCTGAGTCCTACATCAACCAAAATTGGCTTTTCTTTGTCCTTTATAAAGTGGAGTCTAGAAGCGATGACAAACACAAATCGAGAAATAGTCCAATTTTGTTCCCGGCCCTCAAAGCTGTCAATTTTGCATGAAGGTCAAGAACGCGAGATTTTGTCACTTAAAAGTAGCTAGATTTATTAGTTTTGCTCGGTTGGCTTGTAATTGCTAGTTTGAAATTATCAAGATCAATGCTTTGCAAGAAATGTTAATATGATGCACATGTTGATTCATTGATTCAGATTGTGATTTGAAGCTTAAACTGAGGACTGTTGACGTTTTTTTGACAAATCTGGAGTACATCATTTGGTGTGGAATAGGTGTAGATGTGTCTATACATAAATTGTTTGTAGTTTCTCAAAAGTTCTGTTGATTGAGAAAGCAAGCGTAGATCTGATGTATTTTGATTCCATATGGTTCAAATATTAACACCTTAACGGCACGATACTACGATTATATCTGCAGCATTTGTGGTTTTTTCAAAAGTTCTGTTGACTACTTGTTGGTACAACATTTTTTTAGGAGATTGATTGGTCCTGAACGGTCAACTAAATCTGACCAAGGATTTGGTCAACTCAAGTCAAGCAATCCAGGGCACAATGCTAACCAAGGAGTATAGAATATCCGGGGTCGTTATGTCCCGACGAGGTGTGAATGGTATATAAAACGGATTTGTGATCGGGTGATTATGAACAGGAAAAAGGTTTTGATTGATTGAACTAAGGAAAATAAAAGGAAATAGCTTAAACAAGCTATAATGACAAGAACGTGAAAACAAAATGCTTAAAAACGTTTAAATCCTAAAAACGCGTACGTTTAATTTAAAACTACGTTAACGAACAAAATAAAACGCGAGTTTTAAGAAATAAAAGGCCTACGGATATGAAAATTACTTTTTTACAAACCTAATGATAAAAGAAAATTATTGGAAAATTAAAATTATTTATTAGACTATTTATTTAATTATTATTAATTAAAAACTATTTGTATACTAATTAAACTATTTTAAATTATTATAAATACCAAATGAAAAATAATAATTATGAAAATTTTTATACAAATACTAAGTACTGAAAAGAAGCTAGGAAAAATATAAAAGTGAAGAAAAGCTTATAAATAAGCAGGAAAATAAGCAGATAAGCTTATTAAGCTAAAAAGGACAACTAGTACTATAAATAAAATAGAGGAAACAATAAACATTAACACACGTATAGGGCAGATGGTGCTCAGCTTTGGCTTGAGATCTGGGCTAAGCAACCAGGGTTCGAATCCCTCCAACACCCTTTTTCACAAACTATTTTATTTTTGATTTTTCTTTTACAAAAACACTTAAACAACAAAAATAGACAACTTTTGTAAAGACAATATTTTTAGAACTCACTAATAGGCTCAAAGTGAGCTTAAAATCTTAACAGATAACCAAAATAAGCCACAAAGTGATTTTGAAACTAAAAAAAAAGACTATAAATAAGCTAAACACTGTAAACTTAAGGTAAAATGAGATGGAAACAAGTTAGATAGGTGTAACAAAAGCCAAAGAAAAGAGAAAAGCTATGAGAATGAGCTTATAAGCTCAAATAAGTAATCCAAACCCACTGTCCAAACCAAACAGGCACAAGGGCAACTGCAGGCTTAAAATAAGCCTAGGAAATAAGCTCTAAAGGTTAAGGGAAGCTAGGAGCTAGAAAATTAGGTATATGAGCTTCTCAAAGAACTAACATACACAGGACAAGCTCCATAAATAAGCTCACAATGAGCTTAGTGACATAAGCACTTACACTGATTACTCAGTGTAAAGGGCTCATTGGTGAGAACTTGGAAGCCACAAATAAGAGTTAAAATAAGCAATAACTGACAAATAAGCACATAGGCTTGTAGCTGGCCAGAAGGGCTATCCAAAACCACAAGAATCTTAAGCTAGTTCCAACTATTGAGCAAGCTAGATGCAATAGAAAAGAGGCTTGTGAGCCTAAGACCCCTGATGCAGGGCACAAAGTGCTCACATAGGCAACAAAAAGCAGTGATTAAGCACTAAAGAAAAATTACTAAAAATAAAATAAAAATTGTCTAGTGAACACAAGCTACCAAGCATTAAAACTCCAAAACTACAAATCATAAAACCTAAATATGAGCAAATGAAACATCCTCCAAGATTTGGAAAAACTGACAACTTATGCAATTTGACTTTTTTACTTTTAACTCTATTTTGACTAACATGAAACTCTACTGATCTAATCTAATCCTAGATGCAATATAATGATGTTTAAACAACAAAAACACTTAAGTAACCTCAAAATGCAACAAATGAAAGGATGGCAGGTTCAAATTCACAACAGTGAAGGCATAATTGATGAACTTAGCTAATTTTGACTTTTTGTATTGCAAGTGCAGATTTTATGACTAATATTACTCTAATTTGACCTAAGGGAGCTACTGGTGCAAACAAAAAAGCATTTAAACAACAAGATCATGCAAAACTGAGCTAAACCAAACACTCCTTAAAAAGTATGAAAGTGAGATTTTCAAAGCAAAAGCTTGATTTAACTTAAGATACTGAATCCAATGGTTACAATACACTGAAATAAGCTTGTTTAAGCACAATCATACAAAGAACATCAGCTTATACTCATGAATCACTTCTAAGCTATTTTGACTGTGACATTCATGAAATGAGCTACCATGTAAACTAGTAAACAAGATGATTATACTAAACACTATCTGAGTTAACATACATCAAATAACCACAAAACCACAGAGATTAACAACAATGAAAGCTTCTACAGTAATATGCATTAAATTGAGAAAATGCTTACAAGTGATCCAAGATGAGACTAGGGAACCAAGAACAAGGTAAACACTACCCTAACACCTCCCATGAGGTACTAATACCATAAGAATACAGATTCCAACATGCTCCATTGCTTGCATCATCTTCTGCAATGATTTTTTATTTTCTAAGCTATTTTTGAGTATTTTTGATGATTTTTTTAGTTTTCAATATGAAAAGAAGTTTTAAACTTACTGAGCTATTAGAAACTTATTAATAAGCTTATATGAGCATAAAGGACACTTAACATACCACTTTTAACAACATTGGAACATAAATGAGAATTTAAAGGAAAAATGCCAAAAACTTGAATTGAAATGATAACTGGAAATTAAGGCACCAAAAGGTTTTGATTACACTAATTACAACTTTTTTACACTAAAAATTACAACTGGAATTAAAATTATACTAAGGTCAACATTAAACTACACTACTCCACTCTACATAACATTGCTTGCATCTTTTTTCTTGACTTATAAGCACTTGTGTGAGTTTCTGTGTCTTTCCCAACAATGATATGGACCCTTGGATGGCTTTGGAGTGATCTTGACCTTTAAAAGGTTTTGGCGCCAAAAAGTCCTCTCCACTGTTTTGGTTATCTTGGAGGGTTATAAGGAACAATTAATGCTCCTTGGAACTTAGTGAGGTTAGGGGGAACATGGAATGGTGAAGCTGATTTGGTTTATTAAATAACAAAGGGTCCATTTGGTTTGTAAATTAATCACAAGGACCAATTTTGTACATTGCTGAAAGTTTAGGGACCTGAAATGCCACTTTCCCAAAGTGCTCCAAAGGACCAATGATGCCAAGAACCAAAAACACAAGGACCATAAATAAAGTTTTCCATTTTAAAACACCCGGGGACCAAATCTGACAAGTTTAGAAACTCCAGGGACCAAAATTGTAAATCCTCAAAACTTTTCCAATTCTTCACCAAAGGACAAAATATGACAACTTATGATTTCAAAAGGACCTTTGGTGATAAATTTCCTTATTTTGAATGATCAGGGACTAGTTTTGACGTTTTATGAAAGTTGGGGGACTAAAACTGCCAATTTTGCAAACTTTGTACGTTTTTCATATGTTTTTACTCATTTTGCATCTAAAACATTTAAAACACAATTTTGAAATATTTTCAGTATTTTGATGCATTTCTGAGTGTTTCTGTATGTTTTGCAGTTCAGATTTTACCAAAAATGATGAGTGTTTGAGCACTCATCGGCGATGAAAAGACTTCAAAGAACAAAGATTGTAAACATGCTAGCTTCAGAAACTTGGTTAATACGAAGTCTTTTGTCTAGTGACAGATACAAATGAGAATATCAATACATTAAAATAAATCAATTGGTGACTAAAATTCATTGTAGTAGTGTAGTTGCTAGTGCATCCAATTCCTAGAGATTGACTATTCTATTGTTCCATTTATTTAGGTCAAAACAGAATTTACTCTACATTTTATAATGAGTCAAGTGCCGCATTTGTTTGTCCCAAATCCGATAAAATTGGAAAGATACAAAGAAGATTAGCATGCCCCGAGCGCAAGTAGGACATGCACAAATCGAGAAATTGTTCAATTTTTTTTTCTTTTTTACCTCAAACACATCAAATTTTTCTTTACAAATATATCAATGGATTGCTACTACTAAGATATTTAAAATTTCCGCCCAGGCACTACCGAGAGGCAAGAACACTCAAAGGTCAATAGATTCAACCAGCCGATTCTTCAAGGCCCTAACTAGATGAGAAACAAGAATGTGGAATTTTGACAGAGAAAAGTAGCTAAATCTATTGTTTTCGCTCGATAGACATGTAAATCCTAGCATGAAAAGCATCAAGATGATTGTCTAGGGACGGTTAAGTATGCATATGTTGATTCACTGATGTAGAATGTGTTTTACTTAGGGTTCTTGGTGTGTGTTTCAGTTTGGTGCTTCTGATGCTCATAATTATGAGGCGGAATTGGTATATCCGTGTGTTGTACTTTTTGTGGTTTCTTCAAAAGTTTTGTTAGTTAAGAACACAAGATCCACCATGATCTCCTATGTATCTTGATTCCATTTGGTGTACGCTGCTATGGTTATATTGAGACAAGTACGTCATACACTCATACTTTGTGCATTTACTGTCTCAAACATACATAAAAATAAGTAATGATAGTATAATTTTGATACATTCCCACTAGAAGTCTACTCACGAAGGAAGAACCGGGTCAAATCATCAGCAGCTGAAAAGGACCAATTTAACTCACTTTTGAAGTATTTATTTGACCCATTCTCTGGCTAGAAGACAGAAGTAGTGGACAAGCAGTTTTCAAGCTACTTTTTAGGATAAGTTAATTAACTGTCCAGTAAACTAGTTTTAGAGGCTTTGCAGTTGGCTTTTGTGTAACTTAGTTTTTCTTACTTTTTAGATTAAGTTCTGTAACAGGAGATTCAGCCCCTCTCAAATCGGGACTTATCCTACTCAATCCAAGTATCATTTACCTACAATCTCTTTTGAATCTATCAAATTTTGTGTCGAGAACATCAGACTATTTTAGTTGTAAGTCATTACATACACAAACCTTACAAATCGATGAGCTGAAAAAGATTATTAACAAAGAAATAGTCTAAAAACAATAGTTTAGGTCTTGTTACATTATCTGCTAATGTCCATATTTTTGTGAGATAATTAGTATTGCGAAACTAAAACAAAAAGTTATTCACCTCTAATAACAAATAAAAATGTCTACAAGCATCTTTCATAACATAATTGACAGAAGATGAAAATGTTTATGTTTTATCATCGACTGCTTTTCTGCTCTGATTTTTGAAGATGGTTTATGAGTAAGTCCATTTGTTGTCATCATGTCATTTTATAACAGAGATTAGTAATATGTACCTGGTTTGATATAAAATCGTTTGTTTAGTACATCAATGGATAGACTAAAAATTTGGATATGGGAACTTAAAAATCAAAAAAACAAGTGCTAGTACATAAATTTAGTAATATAGTACCATCCCACATCGACCAGAGAAGTATTCACAATGTGCTTTATAAAGTGGAAAAAAGTTGCCACATTCGTCCCTTCGGGGACATCCGATAAAATTGGAACGATACAGAGAAGATTAGCATGGCCCCTGCGCAAGGATGACACGCACAAATCGAGAAATGGTCCAAATTTTTTTTCGGTTTTTCTTTTACGTATTAGAAACATTTGTTAATTTCGGAGAAAACTAATGATGGTATTGTTGATCAACTACAACTACTAAAATTTCCAGCATTTTGCCCTTCCACTGCTGACACTCAAATCTCATTAACCCGTGCTCATTCAGAACCTGCTATTCTTCAAGGCCCAAATCTATATCAGAAAAGAGAATGCAGGACTCTAAGTAGTTATATACTTATATTTATCGTTTTTGTCTGGTAGGTTTGTATATTCTAATGTGAAATTCATCAAGTTGGTAGAACAGTAATTGTATGCATTTGCTGATTTATTACTGCAGATTGTGATTTGAAGCTTATTAGGGCCCTTGGCGCGCGTTTCATGATTCTGAAGACATAACTTGAAGCAGCGAAGGTATAGCTATTTGCTGTACCATAATTGTTTCACCTGTTTGATTTCCTTAAAAGTTTTCTTGATTGGAGTACAAGAACTACCTGATTCCGTTTCGTTTGGTTTGGTAGTATTTTCCTATAGTTATATCGTTACAAGTACATTATACGCTCGTACTTTGTTGCATTTACTGTTCCAAACATAAAAAAGATACATTAGAATGTAAGTGTCAAGAAAATCGGGTTAATTGAGTTTTTAGTCATAACATGGGGACACTTAAATATATAAGTTGCTAGATCTTTTCTTTTCTGCTGAACGACAAATTTTTACGGCCTACACCGTATATCTCCCAAGTATTATCTCACATATGTCTTTAATGAGACTTGAACCTAGAACTTCTTGGTTGATGGGTCACTCACGTATCGTTGGGCCTAACGCCTTTGGTAGTTCCTGGATCTTAAAAAACCTATATAAAACGTCCCGGTAAATAGAGACCTTGTGTTTTGAATATATATTCAAGCCACTTGACAATCTGCGTTTTATTTATGTAAATTTCTTCAAAAACCTAAAGAATGTATAAAACACTTATGTCAAAACACAAAAACATTTTATATAACCATGTGAGGGTGTTTGGACGTGTCCTAGAAGCGAATAAAAAGACTTAAATAAGAAAGCTATTAAACTTTAAATCAATTGGTTGAAGTGAATACAGTAGTATTCGTCATGTTTTTAATGAGCACCGGCCAATTTTTACGCTTTGTTTATTAGATTTGGCCATCGGCCAAACTCTAGCAATTTGTTGATTTACCCAATTCTCACGCTTATCTTACATGTGAGAAAATTTTCACCCATGGTCAAAAGCTAGACTAAGTATCCTCTTGTTATGGAAATCTGCAACAAAACTGTGATTCCGACATCAATACAAATTCAGATTTAATCATAATGATAATCTCTGTACGTTTCTCGCTGATCAGATCCAACATATGACTTAAATTTCAGATGTAATCGACAAATAGCATGAAAATCCCACTAAAACGATGGATCGGTAAGTTAAGTTTGCCCCAAACTTCTTCAGTAGGATGAGATCTAAACCCTAGTCAAGTGTGTGTTATTCACCTAAAAAAACAGCCTCAATAAACGATGCTGCCTTAAACTCCATTAAATATTATTTACATTTTTGGTATTATTTTTTTTCTTTTAATGTTTGAAAAGAAGCCTCATAAAATCTGATAAACATATACATGCGTACCAGAACACCAATAGTAATATGCTATTTTGAACGACTGGATTGATACAAAATCATCTTGCTAGTGACAAACTGAGAAATAGTACTTTTTTTTATTCCCACAGACTATCCTTTTGTCCCACATCGACCAGAATAGGATGTTATATATACTTTATAAGGTGGAGGCCAGCGACTATATTCGTCCCTTCAGGGACATCCGATAAAATTGGTACGATACAGAGAAGATTAGCATGGCCCCTACTCAAGGATGACACGGACAAATCAAGAAATGGTCCAATTTTTTTTTACTCGAGCCCATCAATTTTTTCTTAAACATAGAGATTGCGGGATTTAGACTGTTAAAAAAAGTAACTAGAATATAACGTTTGATTGGTAGGCTTGTAAGTGCAGATTATGATCTGAAGCTTACAAAGTATACATATTACTTTTGCTCAGTAGGCTTGTCACTTGTGAGTGCAGATTATGATCTGAAGCTTACTTAGGACTCTTCGGCGTGTTCGTACATGGAACAACTGTAGTTTTTCTGCTGTTCCCTCCATTGAAGGGTAGTCGATATGTAAAAAAGATAATCCATGGCAACGATAGTTTTTCTGCTGTTCCCTCCATTAAATCGTATTGTTTATGAAATAAAGATAATCCATGGCAACGATATGTAAAACTTAAAGTGAATGAATTATAACAAACCAATATACTTTTGTTCAGCATACTATACAAAATGTCCCAGAAACACAAGCAGTTGTGTTTTAACATATACAAGCCAAATAACAATCTAAATTTTCTTGTGTAAAATCCTTTGAAAACTCATAAATATATAATTATAGAGTGTTTGGATGCGTCTTATAAGTGATTATCTCATTATTGACTTCTAGAGTAGTTACTTGAACACAAATAGAATTCTCAGTTGTCATTTTTATTGTGTTCTAGACTCTAGAGTGTAACTGTGCTTCATGCCGCAGTTAAAATACTTGAATCCACTAACGAAATGTGAACAAAGGCGCAAACAACATCTTTCATCAAGTTTATACTAATTTAAAAGACAAAAAGAAACGTAGAAACCAAGACTGATTCCTTAGTTTTCTTCAACTTATTAACAAATTAATTTTAACTAATATGTGTTGGTTACAATATATTCCTTTAAGAACAGGGCAAAGATAACACATCTAAACTATCATCAAATGACTCAAATTGTCTAGCTAACATACATATAAAAGAAGAGGCTTAAATATGAATAACGTTAGCTACGTAGCTATATTTTAGGCCAAAATGCTTTTTACTACCCCGAATGTGATCAAGTGAAACTCCTACTACCTTAAAGTATTATTGGTACCTTATAGTACCTCATATTTGGTTCATATACTACTCTAGCCCTAATTAATATAGTCAAATGACTTTCACATATCATACTACCGTTAGTATTTAAAGGAGGAAAGATGTGAGATTTAGCTAGTGACATTTGTTCTTTACTTTTTTTGACAAATTTTTTCTCGTAAGTCTTTGAAGATTATTACTCACTTCTTCAATATTGAACCTGTAACGGATTATTACTTTTGGAAAGGTGTTGCATTATTTTTTTATTATCACAAATACTAAAGTTGCACCATAAAAAACAACATTTGGTCAATTTTTATTATTATTATTATTATTATTATTATTATTATTATTATTATTATTATTATTATTATTATTATTATTATTATTATTATTATTATTATTATTATTATTATTATTATTATTATTATTGGTCAAATTGAATTTGCACCATAAAGAATGAAAATAACACAAAAATATTAACGGAGGTTGCATATAAAAAAAATGCACTTTTATTGAAAATAGAAATTAGCACATTGTGTTCGTTCGAATCGAAATTTGTCAAAACCTTGTGATTTTTTTTTTAATTTTTTTAAAAGTGTTGTAAAAGTATAATTTGTTGGTTATCGGATGTGACACAGGTTTCACTCAATTTTGGGTCACACTCATGGACATACCACATGGGTGTCAGGTGTGGCACGGGGAATATATATATATATATATATATATATATATA
>LBNU01004854.1:81216-101994 GCA_014162995.1 Artemisia annua
AATCACCCACTATATAAAGCAAGCTTTCTTTAAGGAAGGCCTTGCCCAAAACTCCAGGATAATGACACCTGGATATTCAAAGTGATCCAATGGACCAAATGCAATTTCAGCCATTTAATAAATGCAAACAATTAAACACACCCATTACCCGATCAATTAGATCAAACACAAGTTTCATATAAAAAAAAAAAAAAAACCCCCAAAACATTTACCCCCAAAAAATCGTCTCCAACAATTAACCCCAAACAAAAAAATCCCTCAAATATGTTTCTTAACATCAACAATATACAGGAACAAAACTAAAACAAGATCCCCAATTGAGAAGATTAAACCCCCAAATCATCAATCGAAAATCCACCATATTCGATACCCCCCAAATCATAATGTAAATTTGTTCAAAAATCCCAGTCGAGAAGATTAAAAAACTTCAAACATGATCGATCGATAATCGCCACAACATCAACAATTTATGTCAGCCATTATTTTAATTTGGTTCAATAAATCAAGATTAATCGTGGTTCAATAACAATGATTGATTATCAAACAGGTAATTCGGTTTTTATTTTTAATATTTTATTTTTGTTTTTAACATATTATTAAGGTAGCCATTATTTTAGTTTATATCATTTGTATTTTTTTAGGTAGCCGATGTACATTCCGTTTTTACCGAAAGGTTGGAATTACTCTTGTTATGCAAAGTTACTCGAAGATTCTAAGAGTTAGTGGTAGCCTAAATTAGTGGGTTTTTGGTTAGTGCTTATACAACCAAGTGTGCTTATTGGTTTATATACTGTTGTGCTTTTATAAGCTATTTTGAACAGTCCATGACTGAGTAGATTTGAGTTATATATGAGGTAACAAATTAGGGGTCATGCCATTGATAAAAATGGTTTAGGGCTGTTATGTTACTGATTTATTAATACATATTTGGGCAATATTGTCACAAAATTGTAAAGATGCAAAATCACTAAAATCAATATATGTTTTATGGAACAGTGAGTCACCAAAAAATAATACCAATGTTAGTTTACGCATCCAAAATACTAGACAGTCTTTTGTTTTTCAATCGAGAACAAAAACCACTACCAGAAACTACCTCATTGTTACCAAGAACAAGGTAGTGTTCGTGAAGCTATGTTTATCGGTTTCTACAAATGTGGGTTGCTGATTATGTCTTTGATCAGGGTGCAGAAGCCTGTAAGTCGGCAGCAGCGCGAAATAAACGATACGGTGACGGCTGCCCCAAAAGCTAATATGATACGATTAACATCGAATTTACCACGTCGAGATCTACTTAAAGGTAAACTTTGATATCCAGTTTACTCCTTTACTGCTGTTTTATCCCACAATAGCGGATGATTGAAAAATAACCAAAGTCTTTGTGTTTGTTGGTCTATTTTCCTTCATTGTAATTGTGTAATTCAGTTGAAATGCGAGCTGAGGTTGAAAGGTGGTTTTTATGTCAATCCTGAAGCTAAGTGTTTGGATTTGCGTATGCCATAGGAAATGTTGAAGAACACAATTTGTCTTCGTAAATGATTTCTTTTTTATGTTAATGTGATAGTATATAAGTTAGATGGTGTGTGGTGTGCGTGATTTCTTCTATGGTGCAGTTGGTTTTGGTTGACAAAAAGGTCATTGATGCAGGAGACGTCTTTGATTTCTTCCAAGATGATGCTAAAGGAGGGCACCCTATTGGTTGTTGTGGAAGACGTCGAACAATACTACTCTTGCTGTGAACCGGCTTTGAGGTGCGCTAAAGACTGATGCAATTAAAGCCTCTGGTTTTGGGGACCACAAAAGTATGTTATTTTTATTCTTAGTAGAGGTAAGGATTATTTATTTATTTATTTCGTTATATTCATAAATGTGTGATATATTGTTATAGTCGCCAATCTTGATTCACATACTTAGAAAGGGCCAATCATGTTATTCATCTTTAATCAATCTTATATAAATAGCAATAAACGATACAAGTCAAATGACCTATTGGAAGCATATACCCCATTTCATACAAAAAGGAAATAATTGGGTATATATGCAATTGCCCCTTGCTTCTTTGTGTTAGTTCAAGTCATTCAAATATATCAGTTAGGAAACTTTCTTCGAAGTATTAAATCAATACAAGTATACAACATCTTAGATAGACTAAAGATAGAACTTGCTTGAGCTATTGTTGAAATTAAGTCAAAGCGAGTAAATTTTCTGATGTGCCAAAATGGCATTGGTCGGGTTGGCCTACTAATACCTTTTCTACATATTAGATACATAAATTATTTATTTAGGATCGTTAAAGTTTTCCTTATAAGGGTTTAGTAAGTTAATCTGTAGTTATCCGTTTATGCATACATAGTGAATATTTTTGTGTGCTTTTGTTGGATGTACAAGAAGTCAGTATCCCCTATCTATGATCAAATGGGGTTGATGATTTGTCTTGAAATAGATATCATGCTAACAAAGGTTATAAGATATGAATGAGCCAAATGAGTTTATTTTGTATCTCTAGTCGGTCAAACAAAGGAAAATAGAGGTTAAAAAGATATGGGTTGAAGCTAATATCACTTATTGTAAGGGGTATCGCTGCCTTTGTTAGGAAAAATCCCCAATTGCTGCAATAATTTAAATTTTGGAACCTAGAGCACGACCTCTCATTGTTTCTGAATAAGTAAGCCTTTTATTTTGTTTATCTCATGTAGAGTTCAGTTAAGAGTGCTACCAAGAAGCCAAAAGTAGCTGTTGCATTAGTTTTCAATAATGATAGCGATGAAGAGTAGCCTTTGACTCAAAACAAGCTTACTTGAAGTGAGCTCATGGGTTAAAGTGGTGCAGGTGAAGAGAAGGTGCAGCCTGAATTTTGTAGTATGTATTATGTACATATAAAGTAGTTTAAAACGCAATAAGCAAGTTTTTTTTAGCTTAAAAGCTGATTTTGGCTAAAACTGAAAGTGTTGTTGGGGACGAGGAGGTAAAGGTTATGAAATGGTCTAGGTTAAGTTTAGTGATACACTCAAGTTAGTTATGTTATTCTGGATTATTTACAAATGGCATTTTACGTTAACTATTTATCTTTCAACATTATGTCAAGTATGGAGTTTATAATTTAAACAATCTTTTGGACTACATTTATGTTTAATAAAAAGACTTAATGCTAGCGCCCCATCGGGGCGGGCCTAAGGCTAGTAAGAGCTGTATATGCAATCATAAAGGCAAAAACAACTACTTCCTAATCAGTTTACCCTTTCATAAGTTCTGATAAAGTTTAAATACATCCTCACTTTTTCTTAAAATTTATACATGAAATCAAAATGCAAAAAGAAGCAAGCCTTGACACTCTGTTAAGTAACAAATTTTTGGAGAGGAAATGAAGAGAAAGGCAAGAGCAACTACCTTACACTCTGTTCTTAGGCAGATGGTGACATTTAAAGAGTAGACTGAAGCAACAATCAACCAATCAACCAATCAAAAGATCAAATGGGCTTCTTGCAGTGCCCTTAGTGGCTATTAGAGCATCTATGTTGCAATATATAATCCATAGCCTCGTCAAGTGACCCACACTAAAGATTACTCAAGCTGACCCATTTTAACCTTTCATCGAACTTACGACACCCACCCATTTTTGCCTGCATCCATCATTAACAAAAAAATACAGTGGTAACAAAATATTAACCCAATCTGCATTCTCAGTTTAGTGAAAACAAAAAAAAATGTTACTGAAACTCACTTTGCATAGTGCAGTAACTGTAATGTGTGGACGCCTGCAAATATCATTGACATATATAAGAAAACATTGCAAAAAAGAGACATATTATAAATTGCAAGAAAGCTTTCAACCTTGACAAGTTATTCAAAATCATCCCTAAAACTCAAAGAATAACAAATTATGTGGGCAGCTTTGTCCTCTAACAATAGCTACCCATAACAAATGAAAATGGCAGCTTTGTCCTCTAACAATAGCTACCCATAACAAATGATTTGCAACACATAATTCGAAACCCTAAATATTGAAATTAAAGTGATACTTACCAATTCTTTGATTGGTGATTCAGTTATGAGGAGCGTATGACGAAGCTACTGTGTGTTTTTTTTAATCGAAGAGATATGCTTTTATAGGGATCTCATACAGATTTTGAATTGGTGATTTTTAATATAGTGATATGAAACTGAAGATTGATTGAAACTTATAGAGGAAGATTTGAAATGGTGATTTTGAATTCGTGATATGAAACTGAAGATTGATTTTGAATTGAAGAAGAGGAGCGTTTTAATTTAATGGGATTGAAAACCTTACAAAAATAAGACACTGGTGGAGCGTTTTAATTTAATGGGATTGAAAACCTAACATAAATAACTCAAAGAAGAGACTTATTTGACTTTTAGAAAAAAGAATGCATTGGGATGCTTGTACATTTGTTCTAATTAAGGAATTTTAGAGGTGTAATTAATTTTATTTTTTAATGCTCCTGCTTCATGGCGCTTGTACAAAACCTTATTTTATTAGTTAGTATAGATATTTCTCTGTACTCGTGTAAATAGCTTGTATGAGATGATCGGGTATGGATAAGCGAGAGTGGTGTTTATGTCTCCCTCAATAAGTGCTTCTATGAGTAACCTAACTAGGTTTTCCTCTTCGACACGTGCCTGAGTTGGGGATGGTGTATGGTAAATGTTATTTTGTGGGGATGCGCTAATTATGGATACCAAGTTGTCTCTTTGGGTTGGGCTCATAGTTACGTTAACCTAAGAGTTAGTGATAGGTGGTGGTGTTCCTTGACTATTGGCTATATTGGTATGCGGGTATAGAAACATAGGGGTGAATATGGTCTTTTCAAGTTATTTTAAAGTTTGGATACTTTAAGTCTCCAATTTCGTGTAAGAGTGTACAAGCAATCAACCAATAACAAATGTATAGAGGAAAGGTAGAGAGAGACACCAAGATTTATATTGATTCGGGATGAGGGGTTTAGATCATCCGTACGTCTACTTGCAAATCCGCAACACCTATAATATTCATTAGTACACAATCCTTGTTGTGGATTAAAACGTTACAAACTTTACCCCACTGATATGCACAAAGATCGGTGCTCACAAAGAACAGCTACTACCCAACGGAGTTCCGCCCTCGGAACCACCCACAAGAATATTGCGATTCGCACTACCACAAAGACTTCCTCCCAAGGAAGCAACAAACTCCAAACTAGACCTTTACCCGATCTAGGCTTGACCACCAAGGTATAGTACTTTTGTACCATAATTTTAGAGTTACTTGGGCCTATTACTAATATAAACAACCCTTCAGTTATCTATTTGCGCCTCCTTCGTCTTCTTCAAGACAAAGTAACAGAGAAAACCTAAATTTGTAGGAGATGGTCCGTTTCATCTATTTCTTTCTTTTGGATTTACCTTTTCTATCATCTGAGATTTCGGGCAGGCTATGCACCCAGTTTTCTGTAGGTATGCACCCTTTGTAAATTCATTGATAGAAGCTTCAGATTTTATTTTTTTTACATTACAAGGAGGATTCACAGGGTATGCACGTG
This sequence comes from Artemisia annua, assembly GCA_014162995.1. Lineage (NCBI taxonomy): Eukaryota > Viridiplantae > Streptophyta > Magnoliopsida > Asterales > Asteraceae > Artemisia > Artemisia annua. The sequence continues at coordinate 86,754 of LBNU01004854.1, forward strand.
CATACCCTGTGTTGGTTGTAGATCCGCCCCTGAATATGTCCACACCAATAGTTTTCATTGATTTGTAAGATTATTTTTGTAGTGGATATATTATATAAGCAATATATTTACAATATGTATTTCCACTATCGTTATATAGAAGTAATAAACGAAAGCATTTAGATTCTGAAGACTTACCCTGAATATTATGCACGAATATGCCATCATACCATCGAAGAATAACGCAAAAAGGCGGTTGCTATAAAAAACACACATATGAGAGGATTTAATAAATATAGTAACTGAAGTCTTTATAACTTAAGGAGTATTTAATAGATATATTTCTGCGTATCTGAGGCGCTTTGCCCTGTACCACGTCTCCTGAACCCACCTCTATTTGATTCTCGATCTTTCACATCGTATCAGCTAGTCTCTCCAGGAGCTAGTATTTCCGGGCCTTTCAAGTTCGAAACAAATGTAAGGTTCACTTGTTTGGTCCACTGGCCTAAGAGTGTAATTAAAAAATATGTATTAATATCGACCCAAATTTCACAGTCAGCAATTATATTTGTATATTAGTGATTTAAACGGTCATGTACCTCTGGGTAGATATCCTTTGGGTAGCTGTGCATTCTTGATTGACTATTTCAATGACTAAACTATGAATGTATCAGGTACACCACCTGTAATTCGTTCGTCGTACCAAAACAAAGCACCACAATGTTGGCATACTTGATCACAATTTGTAAGTTACATATACTCTGATGGCGGTCCTGTATGTACATTCAAAAATAAAAGTTACATGAATCAAAAGGGAAAATGCAAACAGTAGTGAATGAATGTGATCGACAAAAATAAGCAAATCACCTCTTGTGAGTCAACGTGTAGGCATATTATTTTCATGTAAAGTGCTGGGATTTGCCATTGTTTGCACGGATGCACCTATGCTTACCTCGTGTGAGCAGGGTTGCAACGACTACAGTCAACACGGAATCAGCTGGGGGTGAGCACGAAAGGGTCAATGATGTGGCAGTGTTGCAAGAATCTGTAATAAGCCATTTATATGAGCCATGTGAATTGAAGATCAAAAAGAAAGATATCAAGATAAATGTTCATACAGTTTGGTGTGAAGTGGGTAAAACGTGGACTAACCCTTTGTAGTACGGAAAACGGGAATATTATGGAACCCGTTATTTATTAATGTAGGGCAATATCCAATAACAAAATGACTCTTGGGCCAGTATCAAAATTGCATCCACCTAATTACTTTTTCCTGCTGCGATTGCTGAGATGAACCCGGGTGTGTGAGGTTCACTTGCTATTTTACCCTGCATAATCATTAAAAAAAGGTTACTTGAAAGGGTGTTTGGGTCAGTAAAAGCTTAGTTCAGCAGCTTAGTGTTAATTGCACATTGAAAACAAAAATAAACTGTTTTTTGTACCCAAACAGGCTATAACTGGATGTGTTTAGGTAGAAGAGGTTATTGAGCTCATACGCATAAGTTCTAAATGGAAGCATAGCAAGAAAATAAAGTAACGAAAAGTATAGAACAACATTACATTGCTGTAAAGAGTGCAAGGAATCAGTAGCGGCTTTGTATTTATCCACCCACACTGTCATGCAAACATTCTTATTCCGTCCCGTTCTCTTTCCCAAATCCTATCCCTGGTACGGCATCTGGTTCGATGTCTACTCTTGTTGCTCTCTCTTTCTTCCCTTTCTATTCCTCCTCTGTATCAACCTCTTTAACTTCTACCTCTTTCACTCATTCCTGCATAAACTGATCACAAAAATTGTTCTTATTACGTTACGCTATTTAACTGAAACATAACAAAAATCAAGAACATGTTACTTAAAATGGTCGGTGTGGTTCGGCAAACATTACAGGAGTTGGTCTCTCATACTAATTACACAATAGTCCCTATAATGCCGTTTTCTTTTTTTGCTTCATTGTATATCTGCTATTTTTTTAAGTTGATAAGTAGTTTAGAGTGTTTGGGTCATCCAACTACTACTATTTATCAGCTTGTTTGAGTCAAAATAGAGTTTTCAAAAAGTGGCCAACTTGGAAGTGCTTCTAATTCGTAAGTAACATGTCATGATGGGTACCCCTGGGCGGGTCTGGTCGAACAAACCCACAAACATTTTTTATCATTTAGAACAGTTAAAACAGTTTAAGTTCAAAGACTATGTTGGTATAATAATAATCTAGCTTTGTGTTATAAAGTTTCAAATATTATGCATCTTGATACATTATGGATGACTTTCAGCCCATTTAACCTGCTTCATCCTAAATTAGAGGTTGTAACTTAACTAATTTGACATATCACAGATGTAGCTTAACCCTTATCAACCAAGTGTCACCAACATGGACACAAATCTCATAAGCACATAACAGAGAGAGAAAGATTGAGAATCAAACCTGCTGCCTATACTAATACTGAGGCTGCATATAATGCTGTATTCTTCTTCTGAGAAACCCATGTGCTTGATGTTGGTCGTAGAAAATTTAACTATCTCAGTCTCCAACTTTTTCATACATGTACACTCAACATTAGTAGTTTCCGGACCTTTTAATCCCTGCGAATCATTTTCAGATTAGGCTTCATAATAATATGCGGCGGAGCAGGTAAATACAAAAGCAATATAAGTTTTGCTACGTTAAATATTTGCACAATATAAAAATAAGTTTTACTAAACCATTTAGCATAAATTTTACACTTGATGTCCATTATTATCATATAACATATTTCATGGGCATATTTTTTGGGTCGATTAATTACAGATGTTTAGATATAGAAAATCAGTTGAGAGAAAGAAAGTAAATAAGAAAAATAACACAGAAGACATCGGACTCACATTGTTAGATACGTTATTCGATTGACTTTGCAGCCATTTTCTAATGAAGTTATGGGAGCCCATAACTTTCAAGAAGCTGCTTCAAGAGCTTCAAATCTCCACGACATATGTGTAGATGGATGGGAATCAAATCCAGTATTGGATCACCTGTGAAAGTTAAAAGAAAATTTGGATTGTTAGTGTCATACATATAGAAATTTAGATGAACTCGATATTTGGAAATCGTTATCGCAAGAACTTTGTGTGCAGGTGTACTAACAATCACAGAAAGACGGAGACCTAAATTAAAAAGTTGTCGTTCCACGTATTGGCTACTTTTGTAATTAAATTGTTATCAATGTTAGAAAGTGGAAGTGCGACTTTGCAATGTGAACAGTTGTTTGGGATTTAGTTTCGGAACATAACATCAGCTTGATTTAACATTTCAACCCATTGAAAAATTCTTTAATGCATATTATCATGAAGCAAAATGGTCTATATTTTCATTACCAAGTACTTTTGCTAGTTCTTATCTCAAGTTTTAATAGTTTTTGTTGGGAGTGAAACGAAATCATCTAAAGCTTGGTCAGTTAAAGCAAAAATATCTTTAAAAGCATGAACACTCTAATAAACTTTAATTAGTTTTAATTTTTAATATTCTTAATGATTGGTACTGCAGGATTGTTGCCAAAGCACCTTTTAGACCAACAGAGGAACTCATCCAAAGGGAAAAAGTGTTTCTGGTTCTTGCTTGTATCTCATTGCGAGTTCTTCCTACTTTCTCATCTCTCGGGTGGCATTTTTCGTAATACTAATTATCTGATTCTGATCATTGCATATCTTGTAGTTACTTTCCATAAAGCAAGGCTGAACAATCTTTTGTATTTAGCCATACTGAAATTGATTCTAATTCTTCCAGATAATCAATTTCAGAGGGTATTTTGATTGCTTATTAAAACTGCCTATGTGCTTATTTTAGAAATAAGCAGTTTCATGTTGCCCTATAGTCCACAAAAGACCATAAACACCGTCACATAAACTAATAGCTAACGTGTGTTTGTTTAAGCTTATTTTTGGGCTAATGAGGTTACTTGATTTCGGCTTATATTGCATAATCTTTCCTTATAGGATCAATTGCCTACTTCCCCCATATTATTGAACAGTTGATATGCACTTGAACAACATACTTCTGAGCACTTTACCCCTTTTAATTCGTCTTAACACTCATTCAACCCTACACTGCTATGAACTCTAGTAGAAAAAGCATCATTACACGGTACAACTTATCCTTAATCCTGAAACACTAATCCAAAAAAAATCTAAATAAATAAAAAAATGCCAATAAATCTTTCAACGTTGACATAATCCTCAAGCAATAACCACAGGCAAGTACCTAAATGCAGATGGTCATTAAAAAAAATTACACAAATTACTAATATGAAGTGCATATTAATAGTTAAACAACTAATCATTACAAAAATCAACAAATCATCAAAACTAACAAACAACAAAAGATCAACAAAGCATTAAAAGTCATACCAATTAACCACTAAACCCTAAATTAAATTTAGCATATAAAATCATGTAAACCCTATTTTACAAAATCATGAAATCAATTTTGACTTTCTATTACTAAAATAGTTAGTCACCGCCTGATCAAAAATAATGTTGGTTTAGGGTTCATACCCAATTGTGTGATAGAAGACCTCAAAATTGGTCAATGAGAAGATTAAATTTAAGATAATCAATGTTGTATACCATATTCTTGAAGGACTGAATCAAAGTTAGGGTTACACTTTCATGATTGATTTGTTTTTTGACACCATTAAACAAACTGATTCGATTTGTTTTGTTTCAGATTTTCAGATGGATGTTGTTCAAAGCTTTGAAGTTTTGTGTCAAAGGCACGTTTTGTTTGTTCAATATTTCATTTTGACACCTGAGTTTTATGTGGATTGACTCCGCCTTCTCTAAAGTTTTTTTGTAACACTTTTGACACATAAATTTTTTGACATAATTTTAATGAAAAAACGTATAAAATCGTTTTTTTTATAAATTTTGATCAAATATAGAAGTATTTAGGGTTTTTTAATTAAACATATTTTAAAAAAATATAATAAAATAAATAGAATATTACCTAAATAAGTATGATTTGATTAAAAAGTCCCCACTAGGGGTTTTGTTTTATTATGTAAAAGATTCGCAAATTGATAAAATGTAAGACAAAAGAAAAAATCAATTATAATCAGTTTATATTGATGTTAATGAGAGTCATTAAGTCTATGACATTTTAATCTTTAATGTATGGATATTGAAACATTAAATAATAAGTTCTGTAATGAACATTATATGAAGATATGAGTTATCCATTATTAATTTATGAGTTCTATATTTTCATGTTTAAATCCTTGAATAATGTTGCTTATGTGCATACTATTCTAAAAGCGTAATCCGAGATTTATTCTAGACCCCGTTGTCGATCTTGTTTATATTGTGGGAACAAGCACATACTATTTATGGAGTAAGGTTTGGTAGAAATTTGATCTATAAGATATTCATAGTTGGATGAATATTAGAAAGGCATGCAAGGAAATGTCACACCATAGACATTAGTCGCACTGTGAGTTCCTACGTGGTTAAATCTATTATCCTTAGACTTGAGATATATAGCACTTGTAGAAACGTAGAGGGGGTGAATACGTTCCTCTTTAAAACTTAAAATGTTTCGTATCAAATTTCCGATCAGGTGTGACTAAATATGACTAGATGTTATGTCACTCATAACAAGCAATCACATAAGCATAAGCATATCACGAGATTAAGGGGGTGTTTGATTGCCACTTAATTGGATGGGCCAGCATTTAGTGATGAATCGGGCAGAACACAGTGCGTTTGATTGGGAGATTCTATCACCTCTGAATGACAGAATTAACACTGACCGATTCTGCCAAAATTTGGTCCTAAACCATTCAGTGTCAGCGATTGAAATTACTCCGTATAATATTCTCCTCTTCATGTCTTTTTATAACTTATTTTATTACTACGTCAGCGATTGAATACATTCACCTAGGTATATAATAAATTAATAATTCACTGCTAGTGGTCAAAATTGTTTTTGTTCCATTGGAGGTATATAATAAATTAATAATTCAGTGCTAGTTGTCAAAATTGTCGTGTTCCTCTTGAGGTTCTCGTAGTTGTTGAATATTTTTGGTATTTGTTATTGTTGAAGTGAAAGAAAAAAAAAATGCTCCTATAACTATATAATAACCATAAAATGATTGTTATGATAAAAATAAAAATAGTAATTTTAGTCATTCAGAATGTTGATTCAGACTAGCTATCAAACAGGCGAAACCTAATCTTACAGAGCTTCTAAATCATTCAGAGAACAAAACCAGCGCTAAATTATTTTATTTTATCAAACAGCCCCTAAAAGTATTTAGCTATTTGTGATTATACTGTGGACAGTCCTCGAAATGTTTGGACGGTCCCATATATATTTGGGACCGCCGCCCTATTTAAGGGACCGCCGTCAGTGAGTTTGTTACGTGTTATTAAGTTTTCTTATGTTTTGTATTTCTAAGTTAACTAGTTGATATCACAAGCATATACACACCAAGCCACGCAAACATAAATGTAATGCAAGTATAGAAAGTAAAGAGAAAGAAAGAGAAAACGCAAACCAGACACGATGATTTATAGTTGTTCGGCACGAAGCACCTCTTCGTCCTACTCCACTCCCCGAGTACCACACTCGAGAGTTACTTCACTAATTAACACGCACCCTTTAGGTGGAACAAACCCTACACAAGCTTACACCAAGTTTAACGACACTAAGCGGAATGTCGAGTCCTAATCCTAGCTAGAACCAATCTACACAAAGGCCCACGTGGCCACACGAACAAGCACTCTTGTCTCACTTAGATCGACACACGATCCAAGCCTTCACACGGACGAGCACTCCCGTTCACTTGAATCTTCACCTGACTCAAGTCTTCACACAAGACACACTTGGATCATCACCCGATCCAAGCCTTCACACACCGACTCAACTAACTCCTAACCTACACACTAGGACACCACACACCATACAACAATTACATGACCTAATCTAGTTACAAGACTTCTTGGATCTACATCACCATCCAAGTTCACACAAATAACCCCATCCTCGACTCACACACAAGTCGGAAATATAACAAGACCTATTCTAGTTACAACACCTTGTGAAGATTAGAATCGTAACACTTGTTATGTTTGTGTGTGGACTCTTATAACATCTCAATTCTTCATCTAAGTCGAGAGTTCTTCTCTTACCCATGAGGTAGTGGAAAAAGAAAATCATAATACTAGTTGGTGTGTGGACTCAATAACACTTCGATTCTTGATGACTTTGAGTGTTTTTCTCTTGCACATGATGTAGTGGATGACGGGATCACTTATAAACACATACCAAAGAGTTATAGTGATCAAAGAATGAAAGGAAAGACCAGGAAATTTTTGTGCAAAGAGGATTGGTTTTTCTGGTGAAAATGGGTCAGTATTTATAGGCAGCTCGAGATGTGTGGGACGGTCCCTTAAACCTTGCACGGTCCCTTATCAATAAGGGACCGTCACCTATTTAAGGGACCTTCCAGACAGTTTTTGTCCTTTAGTGGTGAAATGTTACCTGGTGAAATTTTATCTGATTTGGGCGAGAAATGAGGCCGTTTGGAGAGTTTGAAATTCAATTTGCAAATTTATTTTTCTTATTAAAACATTTCCTTATAAATACAAAAATAATTTGTCTAGTTTATTTTTGTAAAAATGTTTTGTGACATTTATAAAATGTAAGGATTAAGGACAAAAAGGATTTTCTTTGATCACTTAACAAAGTTGGTAAAGTGTTTGTTCATACCTGAAGTAATGTCCAGAGACATTGACGTGTGAACGAGTAACTTGTGCACTTTACGTTATGTGTTACAAGTTACGTGTTTGTCATCATTAAAACATGAAGACACTGTATAGATTAAACGTCGTAACGTTTGCACTAACAGTCTCCCCCTTTTTGATGATGACAAATATATAAACCGTAACTCATAGTAAATTGTAGAAGTTACTAGTTTACACTCCCTCTCTCCCCCTTTTGTCGAAGCAAAAAGGTTTCGCCAATGTAGAGGACAATTTGAGAAGATAACTTGAGAAGACAATCTTGAGCATATAAAATGGAAGATGATTCCCGGATATATTAGACTATCCCAACCCCCATCATTTAAAGAATTGAGCGTGCATCATCCTAGTAAAGCCTTGCTCCTACCGCCATGGTTTAACCAACTCCAAACTAAGTACCCAACTACTTCCGAGCTCCCCTAGCTCATTGCATTCTTATTCACTTTAGCATATCCATGAGCTCTGTTGGGTCTAATAGATTTGATGATACAAAGCAAGAAAGAATAAAACAATAGGGACTTAATATGACAAGAAGGAATTCTACAAAAGATGGAGAAGGACTTGCTTGCAAAAGAAGATTTATATTTTAGTCCTTCGTAGTATTCTTGTAACCCTAATTCTGTATTATATAAACAGAATACAGGGAATAGGTTTTCATATAAGTCTTCCACAATGTAGATTATAGAAAGGTGTGTGTGTGTGTCTAGGGCGAATTGTCTTGTAAACGCCTAGACTAGAGATATTTGTGTTCGATACCTTCAAGATCTGAGGTGTCTTAGATCCCTGTTACAGTTAGGTAACACGTTATTATTCTGATCAAATAATAATTGGAGGTGATGATGGTGAAAAAACTTTGTGTCAATAACAACTGATTTGTTCTTATTCCGTTGCATGTTATTATCAATGTTATTGTGTTCCTAGATGATATGAGGTCTAAACAACCTCGAGCTACAACGATTCTACAGGTGGTATCAGAGCAAGGTTGCTCGTGATATCTAGGGATTATACAAGGTTTTCATGGTCGAATTTGTGAAGAGAAGAAGATGATACGATTGGTTTTGTTAATCGTATTTGGAATAGCAGAATATTACAGAGTCAAAAAGAATATGCGGCAACAAAAGGTTTTCTTTATTTAGTCCGTAATTCTTTTTCATATGTTAGTGATTGATGAAACCTCGTACTGATCCGGTCTTCAAATTCTTTAATATTTGCAATTAATGGGTCGATATGATTATTTTAATTATCTCCTATCAATTAATTAGGGGTCAGATGAGAATTATTTTGTTATCCATGAGTTTGTCGCATGTGGTGCTTTAATGATTCGATCAATAGATATGGGTTTGTGGGACTGCTAGTTATCATATTATGGTATTAAGGGTTGTCATCAATTCATTACCTCGTACTAATATTCTAAGATGATCTGGTTGTACCATTAATGTGCTCGGCATGTTTTCTTCATTATTCATGGTACATGGGTCTGTGCACATGCATAATGAATAATGACGCAACTAATTGGAATTGGTTTCAACCTGTTTTGTCATCTACGGGTTCTTCATATACCTCATCCTAATTTAATCATGGGACGGTGGTTTTCGACTTCGAATTATTAATTGTCTCATGCATCAATGAAAGGTTAGTGGAGTTATTGAAGGTCATTGATTATTTTCGTACTTCTTGATTTTGTTTATCTCGTACTACAATTGGTCATAATGGCATGATAACCGACTTCAAGAAAAATTATGTTATATGTACTGATAGTGGGTCGGTGTTTCATAATTTATTGATGATTCGTGAATGGAGAGTACACCTTATGACGACGAGTGCTGCATATGATTATTTATGATTTGCCAATCATAATATTCTATCGTATCATTGGTTGATGGTTTAGGTTTTTGAGAGATAAGGCATAGCAGTCCTTCTGTCAAGTGATAATATTCTGCTGCTACTTCTACTCGACTCTGCTGCTAGTTTACAAATCTGCTGCTCGAGTATTTTTCACTCTGCTGCTATATGTATAACTCTACTGCTCGAAACTGCTGCTCGGGTATTTACTCTGCTGCTAGAATAAATTAACTCTGCTGCTAGCTTTTGTAAATTACTGCTCAACACTGCTGCTAGTTCTAATCACTCTGCTGCTACTCATATTGGTTTCTGCTGCTGTACTTATTGTATTTGGTTCGATATAGTAGCATGATTTATGAGCAGTGAAGGGAAGTAAGTATGGTTATTGGTTTACACACACAGGGGAAGTTCACACACACAAGGAGTTTGGTTTTTATGTTCGTTAATGTTTAAAGGCTCAAGTTATTTTTCTTATTGGCGAAGAGAAGTTTTTGTTGCTAATTTGATGATGCGATGGAATTTATCAAGGTTGTGTCTTATCATATCTTAAACGTCCACACACCGTTTAAAGATACTTGTTTGTTCGTTCAAGTGACTCCGAATTGACAAAACACTTGAAGGAGTTACGTTATTGTGCTCAGTGATTATTGTCAAGAGATTGCGGTCTCCCTATACGTGAAGTATACGTTCGAAGTCTTTTAGTACAAGGCATAAGATACAAGGTTGGTTTCTTCTACTTCAGCATCAAATTGGTAATGATTATTTTTCTTCAACAATACATATAGCCTACAGATTTGAAGAATCATTTTATGTACATGCATCACTCGAGGGGAAGTTTCTACGGTTTATTCATTCTCTATTTGTTGATAACAAAAAGGGGAAGAAATATTGTGGTGGCATGGCATGGTTTAAGGGGAAGACAAGATTGTTTTCATTCGTGGGTGAGATTTAATTATCTCAACTTCTCTACTTCGTCTAGGGAAGTTCGTACAAGATTCGTGATTGTTTTGTCATCATCAAATAGGGGAAGATTGTTGGGTCTAATAGATTTGATGATACAAAGCAAGAAAGAATGAAACAATAGGGACTTAATATGACAAGAAGGAATTCTACAAAAGATGGAGAAGGACTTGCTTGCAAAAGAAGATTTATATTTTAGTCCTTCGTAGTATTCTTGTAACCCTAATTCTTTATTATATAAACAGAATACAGGGAATAGGTTTTCATATAAGTCTTCCACAATGTAGATTACAGAAAGGTGTGTGTGTGTGTCTAGGGCGAATTGTCTTGTAAACGCCTAGACTAGAGATATTTGTGTTCGATACCTTCCAGATCTGAGGTGTCTTAGATCCCTGTTACAGTTAGGTAACACGTTATTATTCTGATCAAATAATAATTGGAGGTGATGATGGTGAAAAAACTTTGTGTCAATAACAACTGATTTGTTCTTATTCCGCTGCATGTTATTATCAATGTTATTGTGTTCCTAGATGATATGAGGTCTAAACAACCTCGAGCTACAACGATTCTACAAGCTCCCCCTAGCTCAATGCATCCTTCTTAACTTACATCAAGGGTTAGTTTCAAGCAACAAAGTATGTAGATGCGTCGACGATTAGCATCCGAGTTTGACACTTGCAAATGCTCCCCCTTGGTGTATGCTCAAAACTAGTTTTGGCTACTGATGCGCGTGATGTGTCGTTACGGTTTAGCAGTATTAATGCCTACTCAAGTTTTAAATTTATATTTAGCCGACTTATCAATAACACACACACTTAACGAGCAGTGTACCCGGTCAGTATGAATATAATGGTAAGTAGAGTGTCGATCACTAAGAGTGGACATATTATCTAATTAACCTAATCAGTATTTTAATGTCCTAAGTTAGTTTTATAGCATAATCTAACGAAAGGGGGTTCAGCCTGAGAGACTAGCACAGATTGGTTATATTAAACAGTAAATTAAACTAATGAGCACGAATTAGCGAATAGCATACACGTACACAGATAGATAATTAAAAGCAGAAGAAGGCCTGTCCTGATAATTAAGTAGCTTGTCACTTGTTTTATTGCTAGTTCTATATGAAGCGTATCGTAATCTTATCTGTCTCGTTGGATCTCATTATATCGGCGAGTAAACCCTTAATAATCACTTATGTCTATCCTATTTATCCAAAGACGTCAGCTAAATCGGCGAGGAAGGGGTATGGCAGCCCAAGCAAGACTCAGCTAGACACAGAGGTTATCAAAGCACTAATATAAGTCACCAAAAACATCATCATATAGACTTTAATTGATGGGAAAGCAATTTTAAGGGGAGCAGTATATGGTGGCCACAAGCCCATCAATCCTGATGAATTAAAGCATACTATTACAATAAAATAAAACTACTTAATGAATTAAACACATGCAGGACCTTCTTACAGCTCTAATATCTTTGTTTGGGGTGTGTCTTGTATTGCTTCTTCGACTGAATTCGGCTCCTTAGGGTTATGTTGCACACAAAATTCGTCTAGGTCTTGGGGTATTTATAGTTTCTGTCTGAGGGCTCGATGCGGCGCATTGAGTAAGTAGATGCGGCGCATTGACTTAACTTCGCGTGGGTTCTAAGATTAATATATTCTAGAATATTCATACACCGTCTTTAGATGCGGCGTATCTTGATTCTTGTATCCGGCGCATGTCCTTCAGTATCTTGGATTGTATCTGGTGAAGTCTTGATAGTGATACGCCGTATGTCAGAAGTGTAATGCGGCGTATCTGGAGTAGAACGAGCTTGATCTTCTTCGTTGACCAAAGTTTCATATGTGGCACATGATAGAATTACATGCGGCGCATTCTTCAAAGTCAGGCAATGGTCTTCGAATTCATCTAAGTATGATATTGCGGCGTATCTGTTGAGATAGATACGACGCATCTTCTGGATTTCAGTAGACTTTTGACATCTCGCTTGTTTTGCTCCATAATTAGTCCAAAATCGCCAAGTTTCACCTATTGCTTGTTTTTACCTGAGAATTACTAAAGTAAACATTAAAGTACCGATTCTCATAAATAATATAGTAGAACAAGTCAAATAAATAGGATAAATGATGATAAAAATATGTACTTATTTGAGTTCATCAAATATCCCCCCACTTGAACTTTACTTGTCCCCAAGTAAACCTTAGATTTAATCTTATGAAAATGTATCCTAAAAGATATTAGGATTTATTTTTATCATTAAGCACGTATTCGTTTTATCATAATCACACAACCAAACACTTAACGAAGTAGAAACAAAATAATTTTTCTACATAAAAATAATTCTAAATCATTTAGTTGCTTAGTTGTGACGAATATTCTATCATAAGCTTGACAAGTATATGCATCTCCCCCACTAAAGCCAAGGAGTAACAAGTCTAAAGCCGTAAAAAGGGTTTTGATGCTTAAGGATTGAACCTAGCTTCGTTCAAACATCTTCTGCATAAACTTAGTAGATCGCTGGCGCGAGTCTTCGTCGCTTCAACTAACGGATGGTCACTAGCGCACTTCTTGGATCGCTGGCGCGTTATTTGCATAACGGATGGTCACCAAGTCACACACTAGATCGCTAGCACGCCAGTCAATTAATCTAATACTCGGATGGTCACTACCTTATTCATGCATTTAATATTCTTACTTAGCCATCATCATATCCGGATGCTCGAAAGCTAACAACGAATATAACAATACGGTTGGGTATGGATAACATTTAGGATATAAATTGGTGTAAAACAAAAAATAAACAAACAAATAGATTAAAATCCTAAGTGTGGTTAATTCCTTTCCCAACCATCCCATGAATAAGACTCATATTATTGAATAACTCACGCTTTTGACTCATGTAACTCATGCTTTAGGTAGACACGAATTATACTCAACAAAATCTTAAACAAAGAATAAACCTTAGTTGGCGTTCCTATAACGGCCAACTCCCATTCAATCTATAAATATAATGCAACAACAAATAGTGGTGATATCTCCCAATTAATACAAAACTTTACATAAGTTGGTTAAATAAACTTCCAACTTCTTCTCTTTCATTTTCTTTTCTATTTTTTTTCGTTTTTTTAAACATGTGTAAAATTTCAAAACTTTTTTCTATCACGATTTTTCCGGATAAGTTTTCCATACTTTTTATAACTTTCAGAAATAACTGTAATAGTGAAAGTAGTAAACACATGAAAAATAAACTAAAATTATACAAGATGTACTTTCACTCCAATTGCATTGTGCAATTTTCCAACCTAACCAAAAATAATGAATTATGCACGCAAACACAGGTAATGTAAGGAAACACACTTTGCCTAAAGTAACTAACCACAGATTTTAATCTACAGGGTAGGCTAAGGTGTAAGGGTGTAACGAAACATTTTAACCAGTGTAGTTAGTTAATATTACATAACATAAAGGCTTTTTGGGAGTAATTCTAGAAATTTACCAAGTTAGACAAGTCACTCCAATTATATCGATAATACTCATTATGGTGGTCTCGAATAGTATACAAACCAAGTTCTAAAGTTTACAAGTCACCGGCACACTAAAGTTTTAATTTTTGGAAGAAATAAGGTTATGTGTGCGGTTATGTAATTTAGACTTAAACAAAAACATGCTAAAAAAATTAATTTTGATATTTTAAGCGCATTTTAAGCATATTTTGAAAAAGTTTGGGACAAGTAAGCGTTCTAATTCTCCATCCCCCCACTTAAGTTAAACAACGTCCTCGTTGTTTGTCTTAAAGGTTAAAAACTGGAAAATAAAAGAATTAGAACGGAAAAACTCCCCTAATATTTGCTCAGAATGATCCTCCATTATGCGTTTATGAGCAAAAATCAACTTTCTTGTGGATGAGAACGTTTAAGCTTCATGAATAATGTTTCCACAGAAAGTGCATGAATCTATAATACCACCAAGACTTTAACACACCTGAGTTAAGAAGGTTCAAACTTGCATAATACATTAGAAGTTAGTAAAATAAAACCTAAAAAATTAAATTGTAAATCATCAGGTCAGTCGATACGCCGCATCTTATGGAAGAAGATGCGCCGTATCGAGCCTGGAATTAATACGAGTCATAATAAAAGATGCGTCGCATCCTAAACCAGGGATGCGCCACATTAAATAAACTGACAGAATGTTTTAAAGTCTTAAAATAAAAATGCAGAAAAATAAAAAGATATGACTAGTGCAGATGATACGCCGCATCCTATGATGGAGATGCGCCGCATCTTCTGCAGGTCTGACAGACTTGACACAAAACAGAAAAAATAAGATAGAAATGCCGGGTTGTCTCCCGGTCAGCACTTGTCTTTATTCCAGAGTCTTTAAGTCACGTTCAGCTCCTAGTACCTATCATTAAAGAAATCAGAAGCATCGCGCTCCCTTATCACCAATCCTGTAATGTCGAACACATCTTGCCCGTTCTTGATATCCACGCCATGTCTTTTCAATATCTGTGTGGAAAACTAGAAGGGGGGGTTGAATAGTTTTACGTCCGTTTTAAAATTTATGAAAACAAGTTTGTTTTAAAAACTTCGATTCTAGTTTATGTGAATTCAAGACTTGCACTATATGAACAAATATATATTACTAACTAACTAAGCTAATATAGTATAAGTAAATAAGTAATGAA
>LBNU01004854.1:117109-132667 GCA_014162995.1 Artemisia annua
GAAGAAAACGATAAAGTCTCAAAAGAATGCTGAAAATCCTTCCTGACGGCGTCAGAGTCACAAGGTGACGCCGTCAGCCAACCAAGACAAAGGAGTGGATTCTGACTATACGTGACGCCCTAAGCAAGAATTGTGATGTTTACACCTGACGGCGTCAGGTGTTAATAATCCTAGGCCGTCAGGTGTAATGCTAAAGAGAGACGGCCCAGAGCTAGTTTACAAGTGACGGCGTCAGAAGTAGATCTAGGCCATCCGAGAACCCTAGAGGCGGCGAGCTGACGGCGTCAGGACCTATAACCTGACGCCGTCAGAGTGTATTTTCTATATATACTTTTCTATTTTTCATTCATTAGTGTGCAACTTTTTGGGAACAAACCCTAGACGATTTTATCAGCTTTTTCAAGGATTTTTCACCCTTGACTCTTCCATGTTCAATTAAAGATAAGTCTCCATTTAAATTAATCAATATGTCTATGTGTTGGTTAATTATATCTTATGCTTGTCTTTCAATTAACATGCTAGGCTAGATTTACCTTGTGTTTGCTTAGATCTAATGAAACCTAACTATTGATTATTGGTTGTTGGTGTGTTATTACTTGTATTGGATGATTGTTTATCGATGTTAGGCTTAAGAAAACTGGCTAACCTCCTATACGGTAACTTGCTTGAACGTCTTAAGAAACATGAACCAATGCGTACTAGGTTATTATGGTTGTATATAATGCATGAGCGAATTCTAATGATCCCATGTTAGGAGCTTCTTAGCCGGCTCGACATAGGAGTGAAGTAGGAGCTTATAGAGTTGGGGAAGTACGTACGCCACCCCACGAATGGTATTAAGAAATACACCCGTCATCCACGCAATTAATACACACTAACCAACCGGTAAAAGATAGTTAGGGAGTAAGGAAATCAAAGTAAACACATTTGTCTCCATATAAGTTTCACAACCACTTAGTTTTAGTTATTTTATTTTATTTGCAATAGTAGTTTTTGGGTTAGCTGGCTAGCAACTAATTCCGCCCAATCCTTCAAACCTGAGATTTTACTTCCTTTCATAAAATATAAAAAAATACAAAAATAATCTTCCCTCACTCTTAGACCTTAGAGAAGAAAAGTATTTTCTCTCCATTTTTCCTTGAGGTGATCAGCCAACATCATCAAGAACAAGAGCAAGACCATCAAATTTTTCAAGAACAAGTGTTTTTACAAACATTAGTAGTAATCTATTACAAGGTTTTGAAATATAAACCTATAGATTGTCGGTAAAAGATAGTTAGGGAGTAAGGAAATCAAAGTAAACACATTTGTCTCCATATAAGTTTCACAACCACTTAGTTTTAGTTATTTTATTTTATTTGCAATAGTAGTTTTTGGGTTAGCTGGCTAGCAACTAATTCCGCCCAATCCTTCAAACCTGAGATTTTACTTCCTTTCATAAAATATAAAAAAATACAAAAATAATCTTCCCTCACTCTTAGACCTAATTAGAGTAGCTTTTCATACCTAACAAACACTATTCCCTGTGGAGAACGATCAATCCCCCGTACTTACCACTACACTATACTACATCGGTCAGGTACACTGCCTGGTGGGGTTGTAAGCCTCTTGAGATCTCTTGAGAGGTAAAACCTGTTGCGTGGTCGCAATCCCGCACATCATAATGCTACAAAACAAAGTTAGTAGACAAGTGCACATATGATGATATATATATATATATATATGATGACTTATTGAAGATTAATACATGCATGACTCAATTATGATTATTCTAAAGCATGACATGAAAGGAATTGAAACAAAACATATAATAGTTGATAAACACACCTTTCTCTAACTTCTTCCAAATAAGTGTCTAGTGTCTAGGTGGCATTGGGTGAGGTTGATATGATATGAAGATGACTCTCTAAAGTGGAGAAGTGGGAAAGGATGTTATGAGCCAAAGTTTGGCAAGGATGGTGTGAAGTTGGTGATACAATAAGGCTTATGTTTAAGAGAATGAGGAAGGATGTGTGTGGGGAGATAATGAAAGGAACGTTTGCACGTACAATGGGTGAGGAAAGAATTCGACGGTATACAAGCATCCTTAAAGGGGCATCGTCGAAGAGATCGATGGAATACAAGCTATCCTAGTTTTGTTGGGTACATGAAGATGTAAGAGTTTGGATTTGACATTGGAGGTGGATAGACAATGAGTGATCTTGAGGATTGAGGCTAGGAGACATTTTGTGAGTTTGGGTAATCATTAATGGATGATTGGGAATCATGAAATTTTGAGGTGTTTTGTTGGTTAATGACCGAAAGTGGATATGTGACATGAGGTGGTGATGACTCGACAACACTTGAAGCTTGGATATCTTCTTTGTGTTCTACACTTGCTAGAAAGTGGAAAAGACGCATTTCATAATGAAATTCACTTGACTTTCGACGACATAGACAAATATGTTAATGAGTGTATGNTAATGACCGAAAGTGGATATGTGACATGAGGTGGTGATGACTCGACGACACTTGAAGCTTGGATATCTTCTTTGTGTTCTACACTTGCTAGAAAGTGGAAAAGACGCATTTCATAATGAAATTCACTTGACTTTCGACGACATAGACAAATATGTTAATGAGTGTATGGATATGACGATTGCCCTTTGTTTCAAAGAGCGACAAAAGGGTTAACATAGGTTTATGTATCATGAAAGGTGGTTTGACCTTAATGGGTCAGGTTGTAGTGGGGATGACACACTTGTTTGGTTACATGGTAGAATATTCTTGTGAAGGTGACTAGGTGGAGTTAGGTGAAGATGTTTATGGAATAGATTTCTTGGGTAGGAGTTGGTGGTAGTTTTGGTGTTATCTTATCAATGAGGAGTGGTTTAGGAAGTATGATATTGATTCTTGGTTTCTTTGAGGGCATGAAATAGTGAATGACTCGATATTGGTAGAACAAAGGATAACTTGTTTTTTCATTTCACATTGGTGGTTTGAGGTTTGAGTGATGAAAGGTTATGAGGAAGATGTTTCTTTGTGAGTTTTTGACAAGGCATGATGTAGGATGGTTCAAAGTATTGCAGAAGAGGAAAAGCAGTGAACAAGTTCGTGACACCTTTACTGGGGACGGTCCTTTAAATTATTGGACGGTCCTTTAATGATAAGGGACCACCAATGCAATAAGGGATCGCCGTCAGTAAGGTGCAGAGTCGCTGTTTTTCCCAGATTAAAGGATAGGGATAATCAAATGATTAAGGAATGGTTTAGGTAATAAGGCGGGATTGTGACACTAGACACCCTAAATGAAGATTATGATCTAGTGTGAGGAGGAATAAGCCTAGATACATAAGAATCAAAAATTTAAGCATGTAAGTCATTTAAGCATGCATCACATAATAGTCAAGGATATTAGCATGTAAGACTATAAGACATCTAGGAGGTATCATCAACGACATACCTAGTCCAACATAGTTTAGGTGCACAAATAACATATAAGCCATGTAAAGAGATGCATACAGAACATGATTACTATGCAAGCATAAAGTAAAACATGTTGACATTTAGCACATAAGAGCAAGTTGTTGATTACAACTATTAATAACATATATGCAAGTAATCTAGGTTTGCCAAGGAAAATCCTAATTACTACTAGTTTAAAGTCCAATCTTAACGGGAGACAAAGATCATCCATGTAAAACATCTTTAGTCAAATGTAGGAATCGAAATTATTCAAGTTAGAGAATGGATATGAGACTATTACTAGCGGTGCTCAATTAAGGCTAAACACGACCACTTTTACGGGCTTACCACAAACCCAACTTCTCTCCTGGAAGCAATTCAACCGTTAGGTCAAATTGAGTTTCTAGTGCAATAGGTTCTCCAGTAGCCATTCTCATATTGGAAAAATTGGAATTCCTATATTTTCCCATCGAAGTTTTCCAAAGATAATATTAGCCGATTCCGCTAATACATGTCCTAACATAACTCAACTATCAATATTTTAAAAGCCGGTTAATGAAAACATGTCTTACACAACATCGTAACAAAGGCAGGTGCTGTATTTAAATCATGTGTTTGAGATCTATAGGTTGTTTGGTTTAGATGGTGCATTACATGATAACATTTTTGTTTGTTGAGTTTTCATTTTAACATGTTTTGGCTTCAAGAATACTCCATAGTAAATCCTGAGAAAATGAATCTAATTAAGGTTACTTACCTTAATAGATCTTGCAATATTTTATGTAGTATCATTGATAGAAAACATATTTTATCTTTTGACAAATATGCTTATTTAAAAGGACAGACTTTTCACTCTTATGAGTTGCTTATGAAAACAAGTATTTAGCTATTATGTGATTAACGAATTTTACTTGTTTATGCAATGACAGACGTTGTATTAGGTTTCTTCCAAAATCTAATAACCTATAATTTTCAAACAAATTATAATGTGTTTTCTTGTAACATAATCATTCATGTTACAAAGGGAATGAAATGCATAGAATATAAATTATCCCTTTAAAATGCATGTTTTCTTCTTGAAAATTGATGATGTATTATATGTGACATTTTTACTTGACATGTGATTTTGAGTCTTGACTTGTTCATGAGCAAAGTCTACATATGTTGTTTGTTTGCTCGTGTTTGGTTTTTTGGAAATGACACATTTACAAATTGCATTGCAATGTAAATTGCTTGAATGTTTCGGATGAAACATGCAAGTTGTCAATCCTACTTCGTTGTGTATTTTAAGCATCTTTTAAACATATTAGTTTAATATTTAGAACACAACCTTTGGACAAGAAGACTCAATATGACATCATCAACACAAGTGTGAGTTATGATCCGATGCATATTCTTTTCATCTTGATAAGGACATCATTATTTTCATACCAATCGAGTGTGATTGGGTATGTAGGTTCAAGATGATATTTTTTGTTATATCTTGAAGCTAGACAAATAATGACTCCAATTTCATGTCCACACTCAAAATCTTATCAATTAGATTCGATAATTATATCAATCATAATTTGAATAATGAATAGATATAAGTTCAAACCTTTCTTGACCCTCACAACCACTCTTTTTAATAAAGAAAATAAGTAAATATTTATGGAATGTGCTCCATCAAATTCAATACTTGTTATATATATGAGGTTACTAATAATGACATGTTAACTTAATGATTCAAGATTGTCATTTATTTTGGTATGAGAAAAACTATTTATTAATACATATATTATGCATAGTTTTTGACATTACATGAGTATAAAAATAATTATCCTAACCATTTTTATACAATGCACAACTTATGTGAAAATAGTATATGACTACATATTTGAATCAATTTGAGTGTGTTCAAATACATGCAAGGTTCAAAAATACATTTTCTTTTACTTAAATACTAATGTATTAATATAAACCTTTCTCTTGATTAAACAACCTATGGTCAATCAAGATAAGTGCATGCAATGTTTTGGAAATCATGTTGAAGATTTGATGAAGTGTTAAATATTTTAAGGTGACACATTTTAACACTTGAACCTTTGGAATGATGATTTTGTAAGACAAATGTTTTCGACAAACATGATTAATTAGCTTAGTCTATTCATCTAAGTGACTTACTAAAACATTTTAACATAAGCAAGCAATCAAAAGCGATAATCATTTAGCATAGCACACACAAAGATATTCGTAATCATTTTGTATGTTAGACACAACAATGAATACATAGCTTGATTTTGTTTTAAACCGAAATAGTTTCCTCCCCAAAAAAAATTAGTTGAGATTGATATTTTGAAAAGATGACGACTCCAGTTTTCAAAGATTCATTTACTAGAAGTGTCCGACTCGAAAGTAGAGTAGAATGCAAGTTTTATGTTAAAACGTAACAAAAGGTTTTGACCAATATGTAGTATCTTGCATTTATGACTTAAATAAGTTTGGAATTAATCTTTGCAAGTATTTTTAAATGAAAGTACATTCAATTACCTTTAAAACGGCGGGTGGCACGACTCCTACGGACTTACGGTTGATTTTATATAAAATTTTAAAGTTTGACACTATTCTGGTGGAGGTCCCTTAAATACCCGACGGTCCCTTAGTGATAAAGGACCGCCCAGAGATAAAGGACTGCCACCAGTAACCCAAAAACACCTTTTCGTGTAAAAATTCATTTTCTTCAAGCTATGATACGAAGTGCATTTAACCAACAAAACTAGTACGAATCAAAGCATTTAGCACAAATTTAGCAACTAAACACTTTTCTTATTTAATCCCTCTTAATGAGAAATTTGATACATGGACCGTACTCTATTTTAAAAACCATTTGTAACACCCCCATTTTTCACTGATCGCAGCGGATAAAGTGTTTGGGGTATTACTTCATAGAATCACAGATACAGTAATAGAAAACGACTCGAAAAGAGACGTTTTGAAAAATTAGTTATCATTCATAATTATCAGAGTTTTAATTATAAAAGATATACTTTTATTTTGTTTAGGTCCCAAAAATCTAAGAGTTAGGTTGGTGGTGTTTGAATGATAAGCATGAGAAGTCTTCCGAATTCAGTACCTCCTTCCGCCATAGGTCCATAGAAGTAATTAACATAGAATACATGCTTAAAAAGTCAACACTAGGTGTTGAGTGAGAATCATAGGTTTAGGGGTTAGTGAATACAAGCTCCCTGGGTTCAGTTGTTACACCCATCTGGGAAAATGCAAGTTTTTGTGATAATTGTGATGCATGCACAATTATCAGGAGTTTAGTAGGTTGCACTAAGCTCATGAATCACACCTTAACGATCCGGGTCATGTGGTCTGCAGACCCAACATGTAGGGATAGAAGGATAACTTGCCAAAGTTACACCTTGAGTGGATTCAAATATAGTACTTATTGGTACCACCTAGTGGGGTCTTAATACCAACGGGAGTTGTCAAACTCTAATAGATCTATCAACTATATTCGCGTTCGATTGGATAAAACCTTCCAAACGATTAGATTCATGAATTTTGTTTATGTAGTGGTGGCAGTTAGTTTACTCATGCAAACAACCAAAGAAAAAGACTTGTATTCGGTTTTAAGTAAAGCATTTAGCATGTATCCCCCTTACAGGGTTTATAAAAGCATTTAGTTTGAAATTTTAAAAAGATGTAAGGCTATGAAGACTCACCTGGGTGTATAGTAATCTAAGTAATGCAAATAGTGACTCGGGAACTAGACCGCCTTACTCACGTATCCTAGTGTGTTTTTATTGGTTTGTATGTATGTCAAGCTTTTAGTTATCATGTTTCATGTTTCTTAAGTTATGGTTTTTAGGTTTGTTAATGTTTTAGATATAACATAACACCGTTCAGGCCATTGTAATTCAGAAGTATATGACTCCTCACATGAAGCTCCCTACTATTGTATTATGTTATCAACATAATATCGTTCGGGCCATCATAATTCAGAAGTTAATACTCCTCACACAAAGCTCCCTATTATTGAGTTATGTTGTTATTAGGGTTTAGTTATAATCATATCACCGTTCGGGCCATCATATCTCAGAAGTATATGCAATAATCGTTCGAGGAGTCAGGGCACTTTAATTCGTAAACCCAACAAACTCGTCAAAAACGAAATATCCACATAGTACTCCTCGCATGAAGCTCCCTAGTATTGTGTTATGTTTCTAACTTTATATAGGTTTTATACTTATATGATATGTTCACTTTTTACCCTTATAATTTATATATTTACGTTTTCTACCCTAAGTTTTATATTACTATATTACTTATACTAATAACTATCTATATTAGACACAACTAGTCCCTAGACTTCTATTTTAACCTAAGACTCCTAAGTTTTCTATATTTACCATTTTAGACCTTTAACTTATACTATTTACGTTTTTAGTCCTTTTAGTTTATACTTATGTTATTATCTATCCTAGGGTTTTAATATTATGCAAAACTAATCCTTACTACTTATAACTTCTAGGAAAGTTCAAAAACAGTCCCTAGACTTTATAATTTCAGGAATTTACGATATATACCCCTATGCATGTAAACTATTGCAAAACTAGTCCTAATATGCATGTAACTTGTATTTTATCTAGTATTTAAGTTTTCTAGCCTATGTTTAACTTATTTTAAGTTATCTAAGTTATATTTAACTAGTGTATGACCTAATTTAACTACTTATAGCATGCATGCAAGTATATGACTCAATCTAGGGTTTTAAAATGTAAACTAGTAAATGAAATGGTTTAAGGCTCATGCAAGGGTTCCTAAGTTATCTAAGGCATCCTAAATCTATCCTAAGACTAAACTAAAGCTAAATAAACTAATATGTAAGACTTACTTGGCTAGAGGAGGGTTTACGTGGGTTAGAACTATGGTTAGGGTTTTCTAGGGCTCGTACGACTTCAAACCACAACACAACGCGACCAAGGCCTAGCTACACGTTCCTAATGGCTTATAACAACTTAGTACTACAGAAATGTGAGGTACAGAGGAGAGGGAAAGGTGTGAAGAAGAAATGAGGGAGGAGAGGGGTATTTATAGCCTCGATGAGGCGGTTTGGGGTGATGCAAGGTGTTTAGGTGTCACGGAGGGGGAGGGCTGAGCAAGCAAAGCTAGGAGGTGATGTGGTGAGGCTAGGTGGTGATGAGGACGAGCTAGGAGGTAGCTAGGGGGCTGCCATAGGCCGGTTGTGGTGAGGAAGAGCCGTGGGAGGCGGTTTGGTGGTAGCAGCTTACAAGGAAGTGATGCACCTCCTTGCTTGGGTGCTTGGAGGTGCTTGTAAGCTGCTTAGGGTGTTTAAGGGTGGTTTAGGGTGATTAGGGGTGGTTTAGTGGTGGATTAGGGGTGGTTTAGGGTGGATTAGTGGTAGATTAGTCAAGTAGGTGATGCACCTACTTGTGTGTGTGCTTAGAGGTGTTAGGGTGTGTGCTTGGGTATGACTAAAGTGTAAGGGTGCTAGGTTGAGGTGTTTAAGGTGCTTATGTTTAGGTTTTTACTAAGTTTTAGTTAAGTTTTAGTCCTAGTTTCTACTTATTATGTGTTTAAGGTTTTACCTAGGGTTTAGTGCCTAACTTAAGTTCCTAAGTGTGCCTAATGACTAATCTTAAGACCTAAAGGATTTATACTAAGTGTGGGTAACCTATGGGGAAGTTTTGGGAAGGTTTGACCTAGTTTTATAACCTAAATGACCTAAGTGGGTTTAGTGAGAGACTAGGGTTTATCCTATGGTTTTGTGCCTAAGTTAGTGTCCTAAAGGTATCTAATAACTATTCCTAAGTTCCTAAAGGCTTATACTAAGTGATAGTGACTTATGGGGAAGTTTTGGGTGGGTTTATACCTAATTCTAGTTATCTATGACCTAGTTATGGTTTAGGGCTTAGGGGGTTTATATCTAAGTTCTAAGGGTTCTATTCTATAACCTAATAGTCCTAATATATCCTAATATACCTAAAGATACTCTTACTTAAGCCTTGAACGCATTCTTACTAGTTTAACTAAGCATATAGGTTCAGATAAGCACATAATCCTACTTAAGTTTTAGTTTATGGTTTATTAGGGTTTTGTGTTATGTTTAGTGTTTTAGATTGGTGTATTACTTATTATGGTGTTGTTATGAGTTTATGCTTGACATACCTGGGGTTTATAGGATGTGAGTGTTGAGTTATTTGGCTTGTGTAGATACGTGAGCAGGTCTAGTGAGTCATGCAAGTAATTATGTATATAAAAAGCAAAAATTTACCTGTGAAATACCTACTATAGGTATTTGTAATGGGAATGATAGTAATGGGTGTTTGTGGGTTGTTATAGTCTTACCCCCTTAGAGAAAATCTCGTCCCGAGATTTTGACGATTATAGGAGTAGGGGAGAGAAATAGTCGAGAAAGTAGAGAGAAGAAGAGGATTATCGAGGAAAATGATGTGAAAAGGAAGAAGATTTTGCACAAGCGGAGTAAGAATTGCTTGTACAGATACCAGATACTTAGGTTTTTATATCTCATTATTTGCAAATAAAGGCGTCCCAATATTTGAAAACAAGAGCATATAAACTCTTAACCTATTTGACTTATAACTTTCTCATTAAAATGTAGGAACATCCTAGTTCATTTTAAGAGGATAGTCATTATAAATCATCCTTAAGTAGTATTGGTGGAAAATGAAGAGAGTTTTACCATATTTAAGGATATATGGTAAGGAAATTTTTAGAAACATGTTTCAACTGAGTTGTTATATCAGAGAAGACAAGTTCTAGAAGCGGTAGAGGAATATTCTAGTCAAGTAGAGACAAGTTCTAGTCATGATAGAGACAAGTTCTAGTCATGATAGAGACTACTTCTAGTCATGGTAGGGACAAGTTCTAATGTTCTCTGGTTTAGCAGATTGTCACATAGTAGACTCCCAAGTTAAGACTAGAATGACGGACGTAGAAGATCTCATTTTTACAATTTCTTGCAAAGCGAGATTTAATATCGTAGTCGAACATAATGAGGATTACAGTTCGATGTAGATATTCTTACAAGTTCTAACTAATAGAAACTTGCGTTATGACGAGAAATGCAAGTTCTAACTAATAGAGCATTGCAGGATAAGGTAAGGAGAGAATATAGAGAGAAGAAAATAGAGTGTAAAATGACGGAGAGTTAAATATGAAGGGAAATAGAGTGAAGAATTTATAGGAGTGGAGTGGAGTGAAAAAGGAAAAAGGATGAATGGGTAAAGTAGGGGAAATGGAAATGGAAAAGAAGTTTGGAGTGGGTTGAGTGGGGAAAAGTATAGGAGTGGGGAAAATGGAAAAGTATGGGTTTAATTTGTGAAGTGGGGAAAAAGGCGGGAAAATGGGATTTTAAATGGAAGAGTAGGAAGAAGAAGAGAGGAAAAGATTTAAACGGTAGAAGGAGAGAAATGAAAAGATGAGATTAAACGGAAGAGTAAGAGTATAGGATACCTGAAGGAGAATATCCTATTGGAGTTTTAGATTTACTAGATATCTTTCCCAGAGTTTTGTTTTCCCCCTAAGGTTCTTCTAACTAATCCTAATTTCTAAGGGTGAGGTGTTTGGTTCCATTGAGGTAGAGGGTTCTAAAGAGGGATTAGGTATAAATTTTTTCTTTCCTAAGGGTTGACTAGGTATATCCTTATTTTTAGGTGTTGTTTCAGGTTTTCTCTTTTGTTTTAGGTTGTCTATTTTATGTCCTAAGTACTTAAAACCGGGTAGGGTAATATCCTGATAACGCGGGATTGCGATCACGCAACAGGTTTTACCTCTCAAGGGATCTCAAGAGGCTTACAACCCTACCAAGCAGTGTACCTGACCGATGTAGTATAGTGTAGTGGTAAGTACGGGAGATTGATCGTTCTCCACAGGGAATAGTGTTCGTTAGGTATGAAAAACTACTCTAATAGGTCTAAGGGTGAAGGAAGATTATTTTTGTATTTTTATATTTTTTTGAAAGCAAGTAAAATCTCGGGTTTGAAGGAGTGGGCGGAATTAGTTGCTAGCCAACTAACCCAAAAACTACTATTGCAATTAAAATAAAATAACAAGAAAATAAAAGGTTGTGAATCTTATATGGAGACAAACGTGTTTACTTAGATTTCCTTACTCCCTAACTATCTTTTACCGGTTAATTAGTGTGTATTAATTGCGTGGATGACGGGTGTATTCCTTAATACCATTCGTGGGGTGGCGTACGTACTTTCCCAACTCTATAAGCTCCTACTTCACTCCTATGTCGAGCCTGCTAGAAGCTCCTAATATGGGATCATTAGAATTCGCTCATGCATTAAATACAACCATAAAAACCTAGTACGCATTGGTTCATGTTTCTTAAGATGTTCAAGCACGTTAGCCCAGTTTTCTTAAGCTTAACATCGATAAACATTCATCCAATACAATTAATAACACACCAACAACCAATAATCAATAGTTAGGTTTCATTAGATCTAAACAAACACAAAATAAACCCAGCCTAGCATGTTAATTGAAAGACAAGCATAAGATATAATTAACCAACACATAGACATATTGATTAATTTGAATGGAGACTTATCTTTAATTGAACATGGAAGAATCAAGGGTGAAAAACCCTTAAAAAAGCTGTCAAAATCGTCTAGGGTTTTGTTCCCAAAAGTTGCACTCTTAATGAATGAAAATATAAAAGTATATATAGAAAATACACTCTGACGGCGTCAGCTTATACGCTCTGACGCCGTCAGCTCGCCGCCATTAGGGTTCTCGGATGGCCTAGATCTACTTCTTACGCCGTCACTTGTAAACTTGCTCTGGGCCGTCACTCTTTAGCATTACACCTGACGGCCTAGGAATATTAACACCTGACGCCGTCGGGTGTAAACTTCACATTTTCTTCTTAGGGCGTCTAGTGTAGTCTGATTCCACTCCTTTGTCTTGGTTGGCTGACGGCGTCACCTTGTGACTCTGACGCCGTCAGGAAGGTTTTCCAGCATTCTTTTGAGACTTTGTCGTTTTCTTTGCTTTATGCTCCAAAAACGCCTAAAATGATGTATTTTCCAGAATTCTTCTCAAAAGTACCTAAAATGACAAAAGGAACGATTTAGGGCAATATTTGATCATATTAACTCGAATTAGGGCTTAAATGACCCCTTAAAACGGGTACACTTTTCACCTCATCATATCCATAGTATTTCCTAAGTGAAATTCCCTAATGGGTATTCTAAAAATTGTCAAATCCTAAGGTATAATCTAAAATCCTCAAGTGTATAAGTATAGTTATCCTAAGGGCTAGGTATGGGTAATCTATGACCTAAATCTACTTATTCCTATGGGGTAAGTGTGTCTATCCTAAACTAAGGTTCTAAAGGCTTAGGGTGAGGGTTATCTAATCCTAGGTTTTTCCTAATCTATATTCTAATCCTAAAGTCTTATCCTAGGTCTATTGGGGTAGGGGTTTTTGGTTTCTAATCCTAATGGTCTTAGGTTTTTCTAATCCTAGGGTGTTCTAATCCTAATGGTCTAAGTTTTTTCTAATCCTAGGGTGTTCTAATCCTAAAGGTCTAAGTCCTAATGGTCTAAATCCTAATGGTCTATCTAACCTCAAGTATGGAAATCCTAACTAAGGTTTTGGGGTTTACTAAAAAGGATTGGAGAAAACTAGCTCGGGTATCATAGTAATCTAAGGGGAATATGCTTGTATATGAGGATCATATATTCGCATATGGAATAGTTAGGGGCAGATCTCTAACTAGAACGAAGGTAGCTTATAAAAGCCATGGAAAAGGGTGAAGGTTTAGAGATCAGAGGAGAAAGAATTCAGATCTCTATGGTGAAGAATGAGGATTCTCACCATCGGTAAAGGGAAAAAAATTGAAAAGAGTTAGAGTAAGAGAAATTTAAAACAGTTTAGAGATTCTATTTACCTAGACATCGGGGTAGGTTAGGGGTAAGGGTTGAGGGTGAGGGTTAAGGGTAAGGGTTAACGGTAAGGGTTAGGGGTAAGGGTTAAGGGTAAGGGTTTTCCTAAGGGTTTTCTAAGGTGAAGGGTAATCCTAAGTCTAGTTATTCTAATCTATCCTAATTGAGGGGTACCAGGTAGTTTCTAAATCCTAACTTATTTTATTTATTTCCTATTCTACTTATTTTATTTATGTCACTCATAACAAGCAATCACATAAGCATAAGCATATCACGAGACTAAAAGTATTTAGCTATTTGTGATTACATTGTGGACAGTCCTGGAAATGTTTGGACGGTCCCATATATATTTGTGACCGCCGCCCTATTTAAGGGACCGCCGTCAGTGAGTGTGTTACGTGTTATTAAGTTCTCTTATGTTTTGTATTTCTAATTTAACTTGTTGATATCAAAAGCATATACACACCAAGCCACGCAAACATAAATGTAATGCAAGTATAGAAAGTAAAGAGAAAGGAAGAGAAATGCAAACCGGACATGATGATTTATCGTGGTTCGGCACGAAGCACCTCTTCGTCCTACTCCACTCCCCGAGTACCACACTCGAGAGTTACTTCACTAATCAACACGCTCCCTTTAGTCGGAACAAACCGTACACAAGCTTACACCGAGTTTAACGACACTAAGCGGAATGTCGAGTCCTAATCCTAGCTAGAACCAATCTACACAAAGGCCCACGTGGCCACACGAATAAGCACTCTTGTCCCACTTAGATCGACACACGATCCAAGCCTTCACACGAACGAGCACTCCCGTTCACCTGAATCGGCACCCGACTCAAGTCTTCACACAAGACACACTTGGATCATCACCCGATCCAAGCCTTCACACACTGACCCAACTAACTCCTAACCTATACACTAGGACACCATACACTATACAACAATTACATGACCTAATCTAGTTACGAGACTTCTTGGATCTACATCACCATCCAAGTTCACACAAATAACCCCATCCTCGACTCACACACAAGTCAGAAATATTAGAAGACCTATTCTAGTTACAACACCTTGTGAAGATTAGAATCGTAACACCTATTACGTTTATGTGTGGACTCTTATAACATCTCGATTCTTCATCTAAGTCGAGAGTTCTTCTCTTACCCATGAGGTAGAGTAAAAAGAAAATCATGACACTAGTTACGTTGGTGTGTGGACTCAACAACACTTCGATTCTTGATGACTTAGAGTGTTCTTCTCTTGCACATGATGTAGTGGATGACGGGATCACTTATAAACACAGACCAAAGAGTTATAGTGATCAAAGAATGAAAAGGAAAGACCAGGAAATTTTTGTGTAAAGAGGATTGGTTTTTCTGGTGAAAATGGGTCAGTATTTATAGGCAGCTCGAGATGTGTGGGACGGTCCCTTAAACCTTGCACGGTCCCTTATCAATAAGGGACCGTAACCTATTTAAGGGACCTTCCCGACAGTTTTTGTCCTTTAGTGGTGAAATGTTACCTGGTGAAATTTTATCTGATTTGGGCGAGAAATGAGGCTGTTTGGAGAGTTTGAAATTCAAATTTCAAATTTATTTTTTTTATTAAAACATTTCCTTATAAATACAAAAATAATTTGTCGAGTTTATTTTTGTAAAAATTTTTTGTGACATTTATAAAATGTAAGGATTAAGGACAAAAAGGATTTTCTTTGATCACTTAACAAAGTTGGTAAAGTGTTTGTTCATACCTGAAGTGATGTCGAGAGATGTTGACGTGTGAACGAGTAACTTGTGCACTTTACATTATGTGTTACAAGTTACGTGTTTGTCATCATTAAAACATGAAGACACTGTATAGATTAAACGTCGTAACGTTTGCACTAAAAGCACTGTATTGGTGTGTGTTGAGTTTTGCTTAGACTTGTCCAAACAAGCTATCCGTAACAAGCAGTGATCAAGTTGGCATTATGAGGTACATATCATGAGGCGGATATAGTGGAAAGGATTTGTTCCTCTATCTTATAGGGTTAATAATTTAGTGACCTCTTGTTGAGATGGTCTGATATTTGTGTAGTCACACCCAAAATAGAGTCTTATAGATTATTTTGGTAATCACATCATTTCTCAATCAAGAAACTAAATGTGGGCATAAGGAAGATTCGTCCATGTCCTTGCGCTAG